>PVLC010009388.1:0-54282 GCA_004027655.1 Graphiurus murinus
CTTGTAATCCCAGCATTCGGGAGGCTGAGACCGGAGGATCCGGGTTCGCGGCCAGCCTCAGCTACATAGTGAGGCACTCCGCAACTTAGTGAGACTCGGTTTCAAAATAAAGAATAAAAAATAGGGCTGGGGGTATAGCTCGGAGGTAGAATGCCCCTGAGTTCAATCCCCAGTACCGCAAAAAAAAAAAAAAAAAAAATGTATTTATTAAAGAAGTTAAGAAATTAAATACTTCACTTAGCATAGCCTTAATTAAAAATGAAATTTAACACTCCTTTTTGGCAAAAATTGGGTAAAATATGATTTTCCCTTTTTTTTTTTCCTAGTAGTTTTATTTTTCATCGAAAGCATCCCTGTTATTCTGGGTTAACAAATTCCGTGTATTTTGCTCTCATGAATGAACACATGATCTAAGGCCCATCAACAGAAGTATACTTTGAGAAACTTACTGACTCAAAATGGGCATATAAACAAGGTAACCCAATCAAAGTTCTCCTTGGGCTGCTCTTTCCAAAGTTTGATTAAAATGTTTTATTTCTCCTGAGGATACCAGACTGCAAAATGTGAATCTCGGGGTCAGAGGATTTCTATCTGTCATGGAGACTGAGCCTATTCAGAGGGGATTGTACTCAGGGGCATTCTACCTCCGAGCTATACCCCCCAGTCCTATTTTTTATTCTTTACTTTGAAACAGGGTCTCACTAAGTTGGGGAGTGCTTCGCTAGGTAGCTGAGGCTGGCTGCGAACCCGGATCATCCTGTCTCAGTCTTCCGAATGCTGGGATTACAAGCGTGTGCCACCACGCCCGGCTAGAAACAGAACTATAGTGTTGTTTGAACCTCTGTACCTGGCATATCAGAATCAGATTAATCCTTGACTTATCTCATTATGCAAAAAAATAAAATAAAATTTTGCCAATTAAAATTCAGTTGATGTTTTTAACTGAAATTACTATATACTATGATCAGACTAGATGTGCTATACTTTAATTGAACAGTTCAAAATTCCTTGGCTTTTTACTAAGTCTTTTGGGGGCTACTTTAGCATATTTTTGGAGGGTTAGATACATCAATAGATATAAGAAATACATTTACTCCATAGTAATTATTGATTATTTGCTATAAGCCAGGAAAACTAAGCCAAGTCAAGCAGGGATCAATATGGTTCCTAGTTTCCAAGAATTTATATTATAGTGAAGATGGACAAAAACCAAACAAATAATTATTTTTAAGTTTAATAAGAAGATAAGCAAGAATGTTTTGAAGAGCGAGTGTTTAATAGAAAGACAAATATCTCTCTGGAATATTAATATTAAAGCAGGACTATAAATAATATAGAACTAACCACTGGAAGAAGAGCAAGAGTATTCTAGGTAGAAGGAACAATGAATAAAAATGCCTTTAGACAGATTGGAGAATGGCTTGTTTCAGGAACAGAAGGACGGCTTGCATGACTGGGCATTGTCAACAGAAGAGGAAGAAATAACAAGGAAGGACTTTAGCCATCTAAAAAGAAAAGAAAGGGAATGAGGGGTCACAAATCAGTAAGGATATTATAGATCATCATTATTATTTCAGAATCTTTTTTATTCTTAGTAAAATACAAAAGTATTTGATATTTTCAAGCATGGAATAACATAATTTGATATTTCCTTAGCAAAATAAATATTGATATTGTACAGTGGGAAATTGAAGAGGTTAGTGAGGCAAGTTTAAAAAAAAGTATGCGTACTCCCTTGTAAGAGATGATGGTTTCCTAGAGTCAAGAAATAACAGTGATATATGGGAAATACCTGGAAGATGGAATTAATAGGACATATTGATGGACTGGAATAAGAGAGGAATGAGAAAGGTCTGGCTTTCTAGCCATATTAATTATGAGAATCGTGGTATCATGTATTGATGTAGAGAATGCTCAGTATGTAAAGAATGCAAGCACAGGAGAAGCCAATGAGAGAAGAGTTGTGGAAATGCCAACTCTGAAGTTTCTGTAATTATTGATTCCTTACTATGAATCAAGTGAACGAGACCAACATGGTTTCTGGACTCAGTGTTTTTGTTACAGTAAGGAAGAAGAACAAAAACAATACAGATACACACAGATATGAAATAACCACAAATTAATAAAATTTGAAATAGCTACAATTTTATGAAGAAAATTAAAGAGTCTAAGGAGATAGAGGTGAAGAGGATTCAGTTTAAGACTGCAGTGAAAGATATTCAAAGTGAATTTTGAGGATTTCTTGCTTACTTGACCTTTAGAATGGAATTCACAGATCATAAGCAGTGCTTGGTTATCATTTGGCATGTGCATACACACACACATACACACACACATAAATTGATAAGTGAAATAATAAATAATTTACTCTTAAAAGACATATAGAGATGTCTTTCACTTAGAAAGGTATTAGATGCCATCACTAATTCATTTTTTTTGCATTCTAGATTCTCAGAAAGTGAGCTGAGATACACCAATCAAGTATGTAGCAATGACTGTGTTTCACTCATGCATATCTATATTTTTATTTTAGGTGAGTTAAATTCATAATTGTTTAGTTCCTATTACATATTATCCAAAATTTTCACTGTAGCTTTGACAAAATGATAGTTGAAGGTGCTAGGTTAAAGTTAGATATGTTGTCTATTGCTGAGCCTGATTCTAGTGAATTTGTGGTAACAAAGTTGTTTTGATATGCATCCTGAGTATAAAACAATGAGTTTCTAAGGCAGAGTAGATGTTGCCAGGGACACCAATATAAAATCCATAATGCTTTAAAACATTATAACAGCATACTGTATAATGTTTTTCATTTCATGCTTCTTAAACACTGGACTCATTTTCTGAATCAATCTCTTTCACTTTTTTATATGCCTCTGGCAAATATTATTTTTCTGCATGCTATTTATAAGCTATAGTTCCTTGCTTGTCTTTGATATTTTTAATTTTTTTCTTTGGTTTACCTAAGCCTTTGTTTATTAAGAAATAAAGGATAAATTGGGTATATTTTAGCTTATGTGATGAAATGTCTTAAATATTTTGATTATAAATAATTTGACGTCTAGAGTAAGAGAGAAATATATAATTAATCTACAATGGCAGTAATAGGGTACCCAATTAAGCATTTCTTATATATGGCATATAAGGATATACTTTTATACATTTTGTTTAATTCAACTTTTCATCATATTTCATGACAAAGTTTACTTTAAATCACTTCTGTAAAATCGACTTTCTCATTTTATTCTCATTCAAGTAAGTATTAATTATTTCTGCTATGTTAGTACTTCTAAATTCCATCTACGCCTAGCATTCCTTAGCAGAACCACCTCTGGGAACTTTGGCTTACAGGATTGGTTCCACAAGGAATGCTGAGTGCTACAAAATGACAGAAGTTTGCAGTGATTGCCACCTGGTAGTTGAGATGAGACCTGAGGACTGGCTCAGAGTTAAGCTAATATAAGTGACTTATTTGTATTTGACTCTTCAGTATACTAAGTTGCTGCAGCTGTATTTACATACTCTTTATGGTCGGTGTTGCCTCCTCTCAGTACCTATCCTGGGATTTTTAAATTTGATTAGAAAGTCAAAACACTAAAGAATCACTCTTTACATGACTTTTTAAAGACAGGACTGCGACTGGGGCATTAGGAAGACATCTATCTTCTATCTTATAATGTCTACTTTTATCTCGATCTTATTGTGACTTCTCTTTCACAGAAAATATTTACGCACTTTTTTTCTTCACCAAATTCCACATTCAACCATATTGGTTGAAACATAAAATTGACATCTTATATGTTTAAAAGGTGGTTCAGTCTAATTATTTACCCAGCATCTGTTGATGCAATAGGGCAATTTCATATGTATCACACTATAATGGTTAAAAATGTAGATTCTTAAGGTAGAGTGCCTGGGTATAAATTCTAGGTCCAATACTTAGATACTGTGTGACTTCGAGTAAAATTGCTTAATAGTTTTTCTATAAGTAATTTTTTTCAATTTTAAAATGAGAAAATAATGGCTATTATTTCATACCATAATTTTAGATATCAGAGTTAATATTTGTACAACACAACAGTGCCTGAGTTTACATCATATATACTATATAAATATCTAATTATTTATATAAAATTCTTATATATATGTGGTATATTTTAGCTCATGTGATGAAATATCTTAAACATTTTGGTTATGAATAAATTGACATATAAAAATAAGATAGGAATATCTTTCTAATTTATAATGACAGTAATAGGACACATAATTAGGCATTCATTATATATGAAATATATATGAAATTATATATTAAATATAAGAGGATATACTTCTATATATTTTGCCAAATTCATCTTTCTCATCA
This sequence comes from Graphiurus murinus, assembly GCA_004027655.1. Lineage (NCBI taxonomy): Eukaryota > Metazoa > Chordata > Mammalia > Rodentia > Gliridae > Graphiurus > Graphiurus murinus. Next base: position 4,364 of record PVLC010009388.1, read on the forward strand.
TATTCCATGACAAACTATTGTACCACAATAAATATATAAATACTTATATAGTATATATTCTATTTCCAGAAATATTAACATCATAGTATAGATACAATCCACTTATCAAATTTATCTTGAAACTTTACATTCAAGATATCATAGTTCCTGAAATATTTTAAAGTCTAATGGAGTAATTAATATGTATATTATTTTTTAAATACAATAACTTTTATGAAAAACATGAGAAGCACAGAAAAAAAACCCTCCGGATGACAATTCAAGTAAGGTATGTGTGTGTGTGTGTGTGTGTACTTAATAACCAGCACTGACCTTTATGAACTTCAGAGTGTTACACAGTTGTGAGAATATCTGCCTATCTATATTCAGTATAATCTAAATTGTTATCAAAGTTATCCAGAATTTTTTTTTAAATTAGACTTCCTGTAGCCAGGCATGGTAGCACACACTTGTAATCTCAGTACTTGGGAGGCTGAGACAGGAGGATTGCATGTTTGTAGCCAGCTTCAGCTACTTAATGAGGCCCTCCTCACCTTAGTGAGACCCTGTTTCAAAATAAAGGATTAAAAACAGGGCTGGGGGGGGGTGTATCTCAGAGGTAGAATGCCCCTGCATTCAATCCCCAATTCCAAAAAATAAATTAGACCTCCTGAGAAAGGTCATCATTGCAAACTATCTCTCTCTATATTTCTCTGTGGTACTAGGAATTGAACCCAGGGACCATCTACCTCTGAGTTACACCCCTGGCCCTATTTTATTGTTAAAGGGTGTTTTGCTAAGTTGCCAAGGCTGGCCTCAAACCTGCAATTCTCTTGTCTCAGACTTTCAAGTATGGGTATTGCACGTGTGTGCCACTGCTCTCAGCCCATCTCTCTATATGAAGTCTGAGTCAATGACTAGGAGAAATTATCTGGTGACATCCAAATCGTGCTGCTACAACTTTACTTTTCCTATTCTATTTTTTTAAAAGAAAGTAATAAATGTAAGATCATCTCAGAAAGAAAAGATAAGAGAACTAAAACCTTACCCAGGGCAGCAATATGTAACATTGTTTAAATGTGGGGATCTAATTTGATTCCATGGTTTACCACTTACTTTTGCCAGTCTCAAGCTGGCACTTTGAACAATGGCTTTTATTTTTCTCTGTACTGGCTCCCCCAAACATGAATCATTACTATGATTCATGTTTGTTTGATTGCAAACTATTTAGTACAGTACTAGATTAAAAAAAGAGATGTTCAATAAATATATTTTAAAAACTAAGAGCATAGGTACCATAACCAGAGTACATGAATTTGAATCCTAGCTCCTGTAATTACTAAATGTGAAACTTTTTAAAAGTTAGGTAAAGCCAGGCATGGTTTAATAAACCTGTAATATCAGTATGTGGGAGGTTGAGACAAAAGGACTGCAGTTTCAAGATTCAACAACATAACTAGACTCGCAGCAACCAAGAGAAACCTTGTGTTAAAATAAAATACAAAAGAATAAACAGGGCTGAGGGTGTAGTTTGGAGGTAGAATGTCCCTGGGCTCAATCCACAGCACTGTAGAGGAGAGAGAGAGAGAGAGAGAGGGGCCTTGTAAGTATTAATCAAATGGATAAGGAAGAAATGGGACATAGGAGGGACGCTAGACAAAGAAAGAGAGACTTTAGATGAGTAAAGAAGGAGACTTAACTGAAGATGATAGGAGGGGGAAAGAGGGAAAAACCCTAATGCACATGATGTACATTTACAGACATATCAAAATCAATCACTAAGCCAAACAGGAGAAGGAGGGAGGAAGGAGCAAATGGGGTGGGAATTGGGGAAGGGCTAAATCGGTGATGCGTACATGTATGCCCCTACTATCCTGTACCTCATAAAGATGTATGATTATAATTCACCAATACATTTTTAAAAAATATATGCATATACACACATTATTGTACATAGGGGTGGTAAGTTGTATTTGATTTTCTTTTAAAAGACAAAGGATTATAGCTTAAAGATGTAGAGATAATTCCATACTTAATAACTTAAAACAATAAGAAGCACACTTCTGGAAGGTTATGTGGGCCTGGAATACTGCCAAGACCATTTTTTAGACACTACACTCTGTCACAGTTATTCCTTAAGTTAAAATTCATGTTCTCAGGTGCAAAATACAAGCATCCTTCCCCAAGATCTCCTGAAGTCTTGTACCATTGTGGCATCAATTTCAGGATTGGGGTCCAGGACCTCATCATTTAAATTATTTCTAACTATATGCAATTCTTTAGGTGCTACTTCTCAAGTAGAGTTCCTGGAGAATTCTTCCTATTAATATGATTGAGGTAGGATAGAAGAAATAGGTAGAAAAGAAGGAGAAATAAAATATTACTTTACTATAAAAGCCTTCTGCTAAAGTTTCTCATACCATTACTCCCCAAACCAGTTCTTTTTTCCAGACCTGTCTCTCACAAATTTCTGGAGAAATCTATAAATCTTAAAGTTAGCTATCCCAAATGTATATATATGTGTATATATATGACTATCCTTTGTACTATTAATAAAACAGATCAATATCTTGAGAAACCTATAATTTAATTTAGGGAAATTTCTAGGCTTTCTATTCATTAGATGATGGAGACCATGATCAACCTAAGGATCCTGAAAATGACCTGATCATCAGAAACAAACCTGCAATCACTGATCTGTCTGTCATCCTCACATACCTTCCTATGGCCACCCTTTCAACCAACTTTTTTTTTCAAAAGAAAAGTCAAGACCCCCCAACATGTATTCCTCTCTAGAGATAGTCTGCATTCTGCCTTGAATGGGCAGATCCTACTTTCCTAAATAGACCTCTACATCTAGCGGGTGCTGAAATTCTTTTCTGTCACTTAAGACAAGGAGTTCTTCTCTCTGGAAACTCCTCAGACCCTTCATGGAATCAGCCCTTCTACCCTACATGATAAACTAAACCTATAGTTATCTTCTTCCCGCAACCCAAACACACTGTGGTTACACATGTGATAAATTATTTAGGTTAAAAGATACTAAAATCTAAGGCACCCAGAAATCATGCTCCATAGAAATTCTAAATTCTAGTTGGGTGAATGGTTTCAAGAAAGAGTCTCCATAGCTATTGGCTTTACTTTATGAGCTTTTTGGTAGTTTTGTTGTTGTTGTTGTTGTTGCTTTGCCACAAAGAAAAAAAAATGTTGAGTTAGTAGTTTAACAGATTTTTCAATCCAGCTTCCTATATATAGAATCTGATAACCCAAAGGCCTCTCTTCATTTGATACTACCACTGCATCTTTAGTGTAAGCTGGCAACATTTCTACCAATATTATTCTTTTAAAGAACTTTTTTTGATTTTTTTATATATCTAATTTAATTTAACCCATTGCATAAATATTCACACTCAGAAATCTCCTTGAAATAAGACTTTCTGCATCTAGGTTTTTCTATAAGGGTACTTTAAGACAATATCCCAAATAGTCTCAGAATGCTAATTTTTTAACAGAAATAGTCTAAGAGATACTTGGTTTTATTTTTTATCTGATCAGATCATTGTCTTAAATCTCCCAACATTTAACAAAGGATTATTCATGTACACTCTTGTCTTTCTTGATAGATCATATATGTATTGGCAACACCCTGATGTGATCTTGCCCATAAGATATTTATTAAATTTTATATATTTTTTCCAACTGGACAATATGAGAATAGAGAACAATTTCACTTTCAAATTCAACAAGTGTTTACTCATTTGTATTAATTACCTTTTATTTTTTCCTTCAGCATATCTTTCTCCTCTTGTATTTCATGATAGAAATGAGAAAACAGGAAACAAATCTATCTTCCTGCCTGGAAATCCCCTTATCTGAATGTTCTGTGCAGACTTAGATCATGGAAACAACCAAAACACAGTCTCAGTCATTTTAAAAACATTTATTGCAATTGAGACAAAATTAGATTCTTTATTCCTTAACACGCTATATTGTTCAGGGTTCACTAGAGTAACAGAACTCACAGGATATATATATGGTAGAAGGGGATTTATCAAATCAGCTGACAGCCCCAAATAGTGTAGTCCCGAGTGGCTGCCTGCATGCAGAAAGTCAGAGGAACCAGCAGCTGGTCAAGTAGTCCACGAGCTGGAATCTCAAAATCAGAAAAAAACAATAATTCAGTCTCAGTCCAAGATGGAAAGGCCAGAAAACTCTCCAGGGAAATGGTGGTAAAGGTCTAGTTCAGGCCAACATCTCTGAGGAGAGCAGATGAGCTTTTCTCAGAAAGAACCACACATCCCTTCATATAGTTTTCTCCTTTTTATCCAAGTCCTGTGCCTTTCAGAACAGTACTACCAACATTCATGACAAGATGTCTCCTTCAACTTTCCATTAAATAAGTCAATCATGTCATAAGCACACCCAAAGTCACATAATCTTAGATGTTTCATAATCCAGTCAAGTTAACAATCCAGACTAACAATTACATACTCCATTCAAACTTTATATATGTTATTTTAGGGCAGAGAGAATGAGAAAGAGAGAGATTAGTACAATCTAGAAAGCAGGTTAGGCTGTCCATTTATCACAGAGCTCAGCTGGCTGTGTCAGCATCTACGGTCTGGGTCAGTTGTGAGTCTGCCCTGGGTCTTCAGGCCTGACCTTAACCAGTGCTCAACCAGAACCCAAGGTGAGGAATTGCCCGATGGCTACAAGCAGAACTGCCAGGTCAGCATTCAGCCTCATTATCTGTGGTCACAGTGATCAGGTAGCAAGGCTCCTTGGCAGAAGAAACTGAATTTTCAGTCTCAGGTGCTGACAATTATCGTTTTCAGGTTGCTAAAGACTTGGTGTGGTTGTCAAGGTGCTCCTGGTCAGCAGGTCTTTGCATTGCCTATCACCCATATGCTTTGAGAGTTAAGTCGCTCTTGGCATCAATAGAGCCTTAAATATGTGCTCCATACACTGGATAATCATTTCATTAGTTATATTTTCTACTTTTCACATCACCCTGCAATAAGCAACATTTTCCACCCACTCTTGGCCTCCTAACTAATTGTAATACTTCTCTGTCTGTGGCTTCTTGTGGTCTATTCCTCCTGGAATCATTAAATAGAACAAGATATCATTTCAATGACAGCTACTTCTGTATCTGTTTGCTTTGCCATACATACACAATAATAAAAACTGTGCAATTTTAAAAGCTACATAGCAAAGTTAGTATCTTAAAACAACCCATTACATGCCTAGCAAAACTAAATTCATTGTGGCTCAGGACATATGATCTTTGCTCCACACATCGCCATCTGGGGTGCTGGGGTGGCTTGAAGTATGAAGACTGAATCAACTGAAGTGTCATTTACTGATGTCAGTGGCAGTACATGCTCCTGTCAGCTTGAAAATTGGGTAGGTGTTGTGGAGTGGAACACTACGCACCCCCTCTCAATGTAGTTTGGCCTTCCTCCCAATGTGGTGGTGGGATTTCATCATCAAATATTCCAGTAGAGAAAATTCATACATCTCATTTATGACCTAGTAGAGAATTCACATATGTCACTTCTGCCACATTACATTCACTAAGGCAATTACTATGCCCTCTTTATTTTCAAGAGAAGGAGAAAAAAATAGCTTTCAACTTTTGATGAGAATATGGAAAGATTTTGGAGAATCATGTGATGCTAGAACTATCAGGAAAGACATGTTGAGAAATATACCCACCATGTGGGGCACAACTGGAGAAAAAACTAAACCAAAGTGCATTTTTTAATTCCCTGTATACTTGTAATTCCACAAATAAGTGATGCAGAATTTTTTATATTCACTGTCAAAAGCAGTAACAGAACTAAAAATCAAATATCTCTAATACTGTTAAAATTGAATAAGAGCAAATTATTTTGGCTTATCAGGCACTCTTCTCACAACCATGTCATATATTTACATGTTTCAATTGTGGATCTTGTAACTCATAACTTTTGTCCGGTCCAAATATGTTAGATCACTTGTGTAGAGTGGAAAAACTGTCCCATTCATTTATAAGTGCATTAGGAGCTTATTATGGTTTGAAAGTAAAATGACCTCATACTCTGGAGACATCCATGCTCAGAGGTACCTACCTGGAATTGGGGCCTTAAGGACCACATATGTTCCTCACCTCCTCCCTTTGCTCTCCCTGCTTCCCATCATCATGCCTTAAAGACCTGTAGTCCAGGCTCCTGCTTGGCAGCTAGCATAAAATGAAATATAAATAAATATATGATATATATCATATATATAAACATATATAACATGTATAATGAAATATATAATATATATACATATATGAACTAAAATCTTCACAACTGTATTAATCTTTTCTCCTCTACATTGTAGTTGTCAGGTATTTTAGATCACAGTAATGAGAATGCAGACTGAAACAGAACTATAAATAATTTTATAATACCTCTTTTTAAATTAATCCTTGTTCCTGCTACTGTGGTTTGAATATGGTTTGAGACTCATTGAAATTTGATTGCCATTGTGAAAGGTGTTAGGAAGCTAGACCTGGAGATGATTAGATCATCAGGAGAGAGTAACATCTTTCTCCTGGGGACAAGTTAAGTCTCTCTACTGAATTTGATACTGCAAGACTGTTTCTTGTAAATCAAGACTGCTCCTTGTCTTTTATCTCTTTCTCACATATGTGTTTGCCCTTCTGCTTTTTGCCACAGATTGAAGTTGCATGATACCCTTGAAATTACCAAGCTAATGGACTTCCCAGCCCCCAGAACCAGAAAATGCACTAAAATACCAAACATATTTTTCTACACATTTAAAAATATATATCTATGAATTCACATATACAACATTGTCAGATATTGAAATTCAACATGAGGGAATCTACTTTGTAAAGTTTTCACCTCTAATGTCATCCATTTATTTATTCAACAGGCAAGAGAAAGCAATGTCCAAATAGGATCTTTCCTTATAATTAGGGACCTAGGATCAAAAATGCAATCATAGAATTTTCTAAATTCGCATTTATTTTTCCAAAGACTGAGATTTACAGAAGTATAGTTCCAAAAGTCATGATTTGATGTCATGTTTTAAATTGTACTTAAAATATTTTTTGCCTTCAAAGTTGGGAATTTTTTTCCATCTCTTGAAATGATAAGAGATCCCCTAGGGGGTTTGCAACAGCAATCAATTAGCCATTCATAGAATTATTGTTCTAGTAAATCTTTAATTAGTATCTGTCTTTTCCTGTCTTAAGTGGTTGATGACATTATCATTGGAATTATCTAGTAGATTCTGAAATATTTATTTTTCATATATTGAAGAAGAAACATCTGAGGAAAAGCAATGCTCTAATAAGCAAAAGATACATATTTTTCTTTAAGATTTTATATTTACAAATTGCTTTTTTAATAAATTCAGCTCAAGAGTTTGGTTTATAAAATAAATTTTGAAATACATTTTTATATACATTTTGTATTCCTCTACTCAAGTCTGAAAATATAGCAATTCAGTTCATAGTGAATGGGGTTTTTTTGCATGAATTAAAGCATGCATGAATTCTTAAAATTGTTATAAGAACTATGATTTAAGACTGCAAAGAATTTCTTTAATAGGTTATAGTTGGTAATTGTAAATTTATTGGAATTTTGTGATGGCAGTAGCAGGGGTTACATTTCTATTTATTTATTTATTTATTTATTTATTTATTTATTTATTTATTTATTTTGCAGTACTGGGGATGGAACCCAGGGGCATTCTACCTCCGAGCTACACCCCTAGTCTTATTTCTTATTCTTTATCTTGAAACAGGGCCTCACTAAGTTGCAGAGGGCCTCACTAAGTAGCTGAGGCTGGTCATCAACCCGGATCCTCCTTTCTCAGCCTCCCAAGTATTGGGATTACAAGCGTGTGCCACCATGCCCGGCTGTTAAATTGCTATTAATTTGAAGTATCCACTGAATAAAAATGCTTTATAAAAACAAGATATTATTAATTTAACTTGGTAAATAATAATGATGATGATATAGGCAGACACTGATTGTTCATCCACTTACAATAAACTGAAATCGACAAAAAGATACACTATAAATCATATTGAAGACCTTAGTAAACTGTGAGTTTTATAGAAGATAATGAGGAAGAAGTCACGTAGAAGATAATGAGGGAGAAGTCACATAGAAGATAATGAAGGAGAAGTCACATTATATATATATTTATTAGTGCATTATAATCATACATCTTTATGAGGTACAAGATGGTAGAGGCATACATGCACACATCACTCATTTAGCCCTTCCCCAATTCCCACCCTATTCCCTCCTCCTTCCCTTCTTCTCATGTTCAGCTTAGTGATTGACTTTGATATGTTCATGAACATACATCATGTGCATTAGGGAGTTTCTCTCTTCCTCCCTCCCATCACCCTCAGCTAATATATTTAAAGGAAAAAATCTCACTGTGCATACATAGTGAATAATAGTTTTCCAATCATATTCCAGAATCTAGATCAACTTTTTTGTATTTTGAAACAAAATATTGAAACACTTTATAATAATAATTTCAAAACATTATTTTATTCTGGAAACCCTCCATTTTCTTTTCTTCCTTGAAACTGAACTGCCATATTCCTAGCAAGCTCCTAGCCCACCGTGATGCCTTCTCATTCTGCGCTGAGTCTTAGCTCACCTCTTCACATCTCAAATAGAGGATGTTCTTGCTTTATGTTGACATAAGTGAGGAAAGCATTTAGAGAATCACAAATAAACAATGTACCATCATTATATTTTTTCTAATAAAGTAGAAAGATGTTAAATTTAACAAAAGCTCTAACAAAATTCAACTGGCTTATTAAATTTCATGATAATACCAAACCAAACATTCATCCAATGTAGAATTGGCATCAATCTAGAACTTAACTGCTTTACATGATATAAACATAGTATATTATTATATCATACTGTATTACGAGTATAATTATTATTGATCAAATAGTGTCCAAAATAAAGAAGAAACTACTTACTAAATTCTCTATTAGGAGTACATAAAAACTAATATCACAAAAATAAAACAGAGTATTTATCTCAAATGTAATCCTATTACTAATTTATAGTTGCAAGAAGCTTGGAAAGAAAACACAATCTTAGACAAGAGCGTGAATGGCTTTGAAAACAAACACAATGGAAGATATTCTACAGGAATGAAACCAATTCACTCCAACAGATAAATAAGAGAATAACCATTTAGAATGACAGTATGTGTCTACCATAACTAGCAACAAGCATAAACTTATTTAAGCCAACTATTCCAGATGTCCACCTACAGGCACAACACCACAGAATCAGATGGTGTGACCTGAGTGCCAAAGAAAAACCTCAAAAAGCACTGTGAACAGAAAAAAAGGGCAGTTGATGTTAATGCCATAGAACAGATGGCAATAGAATGTAGAAACAATTATTTTTTATATATTGTGCCAAAGTTGGAGAGGAAAGGAGGCAATAAACATTTTTATTTGTGGTAAGAAAGTTGAGTGTTACCATGTCAGATCTACAATGCTCTACTGTCATTTTCAAAATGCAGTAAAACTCTGAAAAGTCAATCTTTATTTCATACCAGACCACACATTTTAATTGGGAAAAATTATACACATAGAGAGGCTGGTGGTAGAGCTCAGGAGTAGAGTGCTTGCCTGGCATGCATGAAGCCCTGGACTTTATCCCCAACACCACAAAAAGATAGAACTATACACATTGAGGTCACATTTCTTTGCTCATGATCAAGGTTTATCTATGATCAGGGTTTGATACTGCTCATAAAGGGAACTAGTAACAGAATGAGAGAGGGAAAATAAACAAATATTTATTCTAGTCCATAGATTCCTAGAGCTGATGCTCTTGTGGGAAGGTTTGCTGGAATGCTCTAGGGGATGAAAGTAGCTTTGAGTATTTTGGGGGGTAATTGAATAAAAATAAGGGTAGTGGAAGTGCTCAGAGGGGCACTGTATATTTTTTTTTCTTAATGGGGCAGTAAGGTAAGTAAGTTTGAGAATCTATGTGAATCACATGATAAATGATGGAATTATGGAATAAATATTATATTAGTCCAGTTTCCATTGCTATAATAAAATATCTGACACTGGAAACTAAAAATGAGATTTATTTATTTCATAGATTTTGAGCTGAAAATCCAAATAGCATGCCATCACCTCTGGGAGGAACCCCCAGCTTCATCACATCATGGTGGATAGCATCGTGGCAGAAGTGTATGTTTGAAGGAGATATCATCTGGTGAGACAGGAAGCCAGGGAGAGGGAATATGGAGGAGCCAATTTTGCTTTATTATATCAACAAACATCAATCAGGGCTCCACTGGAACTACATCAATTCCTTCTGAGAGCAGTGTTTTCAGTGACCAAATTACTTCCCACCATACTCCATACCCCACACCACCTGCCAACAGTACTACAAAGAACAAAGCTTCCAATACATGGAGCTTCGAGGAACACACTCAAACTACATCAAAAACATAGCAAATCTTTTATCCTTTACTTTGTAATTTTAACAATTTATTTATAACCCACTATAGACAAAGCAGAGTACTGCAATTTATTGGTACTGCATGTAGACAATGTCGTGACATAAAAAGATGGGATAGGATTACAGTGGAGAAGTTTAACACTATCTCAGTGTCAACTGGCAATATGGGTTGAGAGGGCATATAATTTATTCTTAATGAGCATCTATAAAATGTCCTTGAAAATACTTAATAATGCCCACTAGTAGCTTGGCACTCAGAAAACTATCTCTCTATCATCTATTATCATGTATTCGGGTAAGGAAAATTAGTAGGGATATTATCCTTAGTAAAATGTAAGTAGAAAAATATGTACACAACACCCAAAGAAACAAATAATTTTTTTTTTTTTTTTGCGGTATTAGGGATTGAACTCAGAGACATTCTACCTCCGAGCTATACCCCCAGCCCTATTTTTTATTCTTTATTTTGAAACAGGGTCTCACTAAGTTGCAGAGTGCCTCACTAGGTAGCTGAGGCTGGCCACGAACCCGGATCCTCTGGTCTCAGCCTCCCGAACGCTGGGATTACAAAATAAACATCAAAGCCTTTTGTTTTATGTTACCTTGATTATGTGCCATTGTTTTCCAGCGTGTATAATTGTATGCAATGATCATAGACACGGTTCATGAAATGCTTTCTCTGTGTCACACATATTACATATATTTATTATCTTTATGCTTACAAATATTTCTTTCTAGAAGAGTAAACTGGTATATATCAAGGTTACATATATTGCCCAAAGCAAAGCAGCCAATAAGCCACATGACAAAAAATCTAAAATTATCCATGTAATTATTTTTATGTGTATGTGGGGGTGGGTACTGGGAATTGAATCCTGGGGAATTCTATCTGTGAGCTGCACCCCTAGCCCTATTTTATTTTTTAATTTGAAACAGGGTCTCATCAAGTTGTAGAGGACCTCACTAAATGACTGAGGCTGGTTGCAAAACTGCAATCCTCCTGTCTCAGTCTCCCAAGTATTGGGATTACAGTTGTATGCCACCATGTATGACTCATATAATTTATTAATTTTTGGAAAACTCAGGAAAAAGTAAGAAACTCTCCAGGTACCTAACTTTGAAAATAATGAGTGGTTGGTATTGTGTTAATTTTACCTATGGAAGTATGTTGTTGAAAATCATTAAGACAAGCAGTGGAAACCATTGTAAATTCTTCCAAAATATTTCACCAGGTATCAATATCAATAATTTGTTAGGATATACATGGTTTTAAGATTGTTTGTCCCTTAAGACTTAATTAAGACAGATGGTTTATTTAAATGGACAATATTTCTAAGTTAAAAGGCAACCAATATTTTATTATCAAAATAAACTAGTAGTGAGGCCCAAAAAAATTAGACAATAGAAACATTATTTCTGCAAACAAATGGCTAATCATTAACTTTATATTGCAATATTTTGATTTTTTTGTTTTATTTCATATTTGAGATATTATGTAATTTGTCAGGTTTCCAATTTAAAAAGCCTTTAATAAATAGGAAAATAATATAAATATGTGAAGGGACTGGAATCTTAATAACTGAAAGTAGTGATATATATGTCCAGCCCAAATACTATTCAAAATATTTAATTATGATTAACATTATATACTAATTAGAATGTGCATATATGCACAAAACATATATTATACATTTTATAGATAATATAATAGATCATTTTATAGTTATAATAGTTGATATATATGTCATGAATTACTCTACTTATTCAACAAATTTATATTGAATCTTTACATTCTGAATACTATGGTTCCTGGAAGGCCACCCTGAAAAATTATTAGTCCTTCCATATAACAACCACAAATAAATTTTGGATATGGATATTTTATGGAAACTTCATTAATTACCATTTGAGCTTTAAGATATTTCATTCATAACATCATATATATGCATAGTTGGTAGAATTCCATAGCCGTTATACCTCCTCCAATATGTTTTATAATCCATTGGAACATCTAATTGATCATCCTGTATGGTGTCCTGCTGAGGATCAATACCAAGCTTGCACCGATTCCTATGATATACTACAGTAAGATGATGACAACATAGTATATTCTCTAAAATAAAATTTGTTCAAGAATTCAATGTCAGTAATTTCCATATAACATTGAGCAGGTTATATCATCAGCACATAGTAGACTATCCTTAAATGATGAAGAAGGAAAGAATCTGATAAGGTGATTTCATTTGACTAGGTGATACTTAACAACAATAACTTTGAAGAACAAAGTTCAGAATAGGCAATATAAGATTAGAAAGATGTGATCACCATTAATAGCTTTAACCAGTAATTATATTCTGCCTCATTCTGTACCATGCATAGGTGTTATGTAGTCCTAGATCATAGAAACCAGAGATGGACCCATAAGCATGGATTAATCAATGCTACCCCATGAGCTGTTATAATCTACTACAGTTACAGATATTATGAAGAAAAACTTGTATTAAAATTATTCCTTCAAATAAAATACAAAGCCAACATTATAAAGAACAATATTGTAGAAGAATTCATGCAATTTCTAGCATGTTAATGTCTAATCTCTAAGTTATTTGAATACTCTTTTATGGTGTGTTGATTCTGTGTTTTTATTAAGTAATATTTCTTTTTGTTTTCTTCTCCACTCTTCCTCTCTTTTCCCTGTAGAAAATCTAGCCCAACTTGGATGCCAGTCAGTGCAACTTTGTCCATTTCATAGATTTATTTTCTTCAGTTGCTAATACCAAAATCTACTGCCTAACAAAGGAAAATAGAAATGAAGGTCACCTGGGAAGTTTTTTTCCTTCCCTTTGGTCATATCACATAATTTGCAAGAAGGTAAAGAAAGTTTATAACAGTAATGTTCTCATCTACACCTTCATTGTTTCCTATGAGAAAAATCAATTCCCTGCTAACATTTAACACTTGTGACTCCTCATATGTAGCAGAATGGAACAACTCACAACCACAGAATTTTGTTTGGGAATTTGTGAGAAACAACTGCTCCCACTTGAGCTATTCAGAGTCGACTACAATTATTAGTCAGCTTATTGGACTTCAGAAGTTGCAATAATGAAAGTACATTCCCCCAACAATTTGGAAAGTGAAAATATTATGGAGATGGTTTTGCTCCCCTTCTTTTTTGAGTCTCATGAGGATTTTTGGTTAAAACCCATTCCTACTTAAAGCATTCCTCCCACAGACCAATCACCTGGATAATTGCATTTCCACTATGAAACACACAAGGGGGAAAACAACCAAAAATAACACACAGTGACTCACAGTCATTAAAAGAAACATTTCTAACTTGGTTTCATATTCAGCACATACACTTCTAAAGGCCCAGAATCTTGAGTTTAAACTACATTGAGAGAGCATGCTGTTCCTTTATTGTTCCTAGTTCTTTTGTGTGTGTGTGTGTGTGTGTGTGTGTGTGTGTGCAGTATGTATTGCCAAGGCATTGAGTATGATAAATTCCAGTAGGTAGGCTGAAAAGCAAAAAAATGAAACTTCTTTACCCTTTATGTCTTGTCTGGATAACTATAAAAGGAAAATTTATCTTTCCTGTCCAAAAGAAGCATAAATAACTACAGGCTTGATATGGGAAAGTAGACAAGTCACCCCGTATAGCCAGTACTCTTTTCCAGCAAAGTCTTCTAAGTGACTTTTTTCTTTTTAGTCCAGGTGCAAGCTATTACCCTGTTTGTGACAACAAAGCATGTGATCTCTGCCTGAATATTTACAAATGAGTACAGGTGGCAGTACAAAATAGGCTTTGGAATAGATATTAGAAAGCAGAAAAACAGCAGTGCATCAAAGAAATTTGTTTCAAAATTGTTTTACTTACAATTATAATGTTTTTGTCATTCAAAGACCAAACGTTTTAGCCAAAATCATTCTCATCGTTGTTCAAATTATTGTTACACATCATTGTTATTTATACTATCATTACAAAAATGTTCAAAAAAACCACATCAATGATTTACGTTATTTTGACAGAGACAAAAAGAGGGGAGCTACAATAAGATAAAATCTAAGATTTGGGCAGATTTTAATAATTAGCCTTTCTCAAGGTTAATATTATGAATACATTTTTATGGAAATGATTTGGGGATATCAATGTAAACCAAGAAATAAATGAGAGAAATAATTTGAAAATGGAGATCAGCGTTCTAAATATCTGTTTATGTCATTATCTCATTCTTTATCTATTCAACCACACATAAATGTCACATATAGCACATATTTGCTTATAACTTAATGTCACACATATAACAAATTGCCTGGCACGGTCCCAAGCATATAATTGTTGCAACACAGAAGTTAGTTTATTTAAATTAACTTAACTTTCCCCCAGAGTATATTACTCACAAGCATGCAACTTTAATTTTTCAAAACAAATTCAGTAAAAGTTTCTTCTTTTAAGAAATTGAGAGTGACAGAAAAAGAGATGAAAATAGCCTTTGTGTTTTACAGCATTGAGTAAAAATTATCCAGTTAAATGTAATTGTGTAACTTTGGCCTATAAATGTTCTTAAATCTCCTTAATATAATTTCATAAAATAGTTGATTTTTAAAAGTTATTAACAGGAATGGCTTGGAGTAATATAAAAATTTTAACTATATTTCTCATAATTAAATAATACATTTACTATACAATGCTAGAACACTTTGTCTTGAATGTCTAAATCAATAGGTTCTACTGATAATCATTGCCATATATAATGGTTTGTAAAATAAGTAATACATGAAGTTAGTCCTGGACTTAAAACTGAATTATGTTTAATTTCCAGCTAAGATAATTTTATTTTTTTTTGGATACTCCATTATTCCCAAACCAGAATGCAACCTTTCTTTTCAAGATAGCTGACTTAAAGAAAAAAGAAGAAAAATAGCATGGTGGCATTTATGCAACTTTTAGAAATATTGCAGTTTGCTTGAAACATAATAAAAACTGACATTATGAAACCATTGCTTATAATATACTAAATAAGAAATAATGCTTAGTGCCTTGCACCAAAAATCATTAAACATAAATTTCCAAATTCTGCTATATTAGGTAGCCACTTTATCTCAAATTGACCTACCCTGTGATACAGTTCATTAAAACATAGTATCTTTCAGGTCTGAAAATGGTCCCAACTGGCTTGAAAAGAAAGATTTCAAAACTCAAGACCATTAAAAAATTTGAGTATTTGCTACATAATTAAAAATTATCTGTCTCAGATCATTTTAAATTATTAAAATATAAATGTGAAACATATGACTCATTCTGGCATCCATAAAAATGACTCCAAACCAATAGAAGTCTTATAGTAAATTCACTAGTTAGATAGATATATTTTCATGAAGCTACTTTTATTTAAATGCATGGAATATATGTGATATTATAAATTATCTACTCAGATATATCTAATGACAAAAACCTTGCTTAAAAATCTAAAATCAAAGTTTATTTCAGATACTTTTAAAATTTAGACACATTTAAATGTATCAAACTGTAATTAGTTCATCTATCAATAAATTGATATCTTCTTTAAAGGAAAAGGTCATGATTTCCACTCCAATTTGTTCTCTTTCTACTTAACATAAATTCATGTGCACACTCACAGACACACATAAAACAGCCACAGTGTTTCAGCATCTCCAATTCCTTCATGCCATCATCATTTTGAAAGATATTTAGAGAGAAGACTAACACAGATTGAAAATATTTTCTGTCGTTATTCGAAGTTATTGTAAACAAAAGCCATTGATAGAGTTACATTAAGAGGAAAAAAAAAAAAAAAAAAGAGCATTGTAGTACTTGGGAGGCTGAAAGCGGAGGAACAAAAGTTCTTGGCCAGTCTTAGGAACTTAGCAAAGCCCTCCACAACTTAGAGGAATCCTGTTACAAAATAAAGTAGGGCTGGGGGGGGGTAGAATGCCCCTGACTTCAATTCCCAGCCACCCCCCCACAAAAGTATAAAATAATAGCAACCCCAGCATATCTCACAAGGAAAGTTACTCTGTTATATTAACTGAATATTCATCTTTATATTATTATTATTTAGTCAATACATGAATTACAAGAAACATTGATGGCAATAAAAAGAAACTAACTTTCATTTATAATTTTAGATTGCTTATTTGAAATCATTATTGTTATGATAACTATGCCCTTAAAATATTTACAAAATTCAAATACTTTTCACTTACAAATTTTATATCTTCTGTTGTAACCTATTGTTATAATAATATTGAAGAATTGAAAATAGTTTCAACTAAAATTATTGGCTGGTTATGAGAATGTATCAATGAGATATACTTAACATATTTCAGTTCACCTTAACTTTTGGTATTTCATCTTATTAATTCAAATTTTTATTTCTTCAGAAATATTAATTTCTCCCATTACATAAAGTTCTAAATAAAATTAAACAGCTTTTAAAAAAGGACTACAGCTGAGAATTTTAAATGTTCCATTGAATAAAATAAGCAAGCCATAGTAATAGAGTGACATATGTTTGTATTGTCAAAAAAAGAAATTGTGGACATAAAATTTTAATTCTACTTCTTCATTAATCCATAAAAGTGGGCAAGTACATTTTAAAATAAATATTCTTTCACCTCACAAACTAGGAATATTAAATAACAACTGTTTTTCTTCCTGAATTATTTAAACCACACATATTGTGTTTTCCATTACAGTTTTGATTTCTATATTTTATATAATAAAGAAAATCCTTCCTGAGGTAAGAAAATAACCACGGATTCTGGAGAAAACCAGTATTTTGACTGCAATAAATTTAATACAAAGAATTTCTTAATCTGTATTCTGAGACACACACACACACACACACACACACACACACACATTTCAATGAAGACAAAGTAGAAAACCTAGATACAAAAGTAGCATTATCTAAAAATCTACATATGCATCATTTCTTAAATTACCACATTCACTCTACAGGTTAGTTTTTGCTGCATTAACAGACTACTCCAACTCAGTGACTTGTAACAACCTTCAGTTCCGTGGCTCTTCTGGGCTAGTCTGAGCCAGGCAGTTCTTTTGATCTCACTTGGGTTCACCCATGTCTACAGGCAATAAGAAACTGTGCTTGGAAGGTTGGCTGGTTGGCTGAAGATACAAGGTAGAGGAGGCCTGTGTATCTTGCCTTCCAATAGCTCAGCCTAGTTCATGTGGTAGCAGGACAGATTTTCCCAGAAAGATCCTTGAATCTGAGGCCTCTCAAGACCTATTCTTGGAACTGTCACAATATTGAATCTGCCACATTCTCTTGTGCAAAATAAGTTTTATGAAATGAAGACTGATAATGAAGGTTTAAAAAAACTGGAAATCACCTCAAAGTAAGCATCTTCCCACATGTAACACATCTCAAAGACATAGTTTTGTAAGGGCAGCAGCAACACAAAGATAATTCAATGTGTAAGTAATCCTCAAATAAGCCTGTGAAATGTTTGACATTTACCATACTGGTAAATACTTATTTGAATTCTAATGTACAATGTGTTTGTTTAGAATACATGTTGTATACAACTTGATTTTGGCTGGCATTCTCCATAGGTAGGTCTGTATGTTAAATTAGGTTCAATCTCGAAATTGCACCTGCAGTTTGCATATCAGTGCAAAGAGATCAATGCTAGGTTACTGTTCAAGCACAGCAAAGTCTAGGATTTTATGATCCCTTAGCTTGCTTGACTGTGTGACACTATTAAATTTTCCACAGAGCACAGCATTATATAGAGTTCAATAAGAAAAGGGGTAATGCCCCTTTGAGGGAGTTAACTCATTCTCTTTTTGTTGGCTGTAATGTGTGTGGTGCCATACCACTAGTTTCATCTTCATTGCTTTATGGAGAACTCGTCTAAGTAGACAAATAAATTAAAATGCAACTACATCAACTAAATTCTTTTTACTTTGTAAACAATTCACTACTTTTTGTTTATTAAAAATCTAGTTTTTGTGGTAAGATAATCCTCTATTTGCTTTATTTTGTTGTACTGGTACTTCATGCCTATCTTCTGTGTCCTAAAGATGAAAGAAATAGAAAATTGAGATCAGAAATTCTCTGGCAATGAATCTATTTGAATGTTACTCAAAAAAGTAACAAAAATATTTACAGTATCTAACTTTCAAGAAAGGCTGTTTATTATCTGTATATGTAATAATTTTCTGTATTTTACATGTTACCTATAAAATATATTACTGTATTTACTGTACAATAATGCACTGTACATAATATATTTAATACCAAGTATAACATGCAGGATAATATAGTTCTATAATATTAGTAGTATTCTATATTGTAGAATATCAATATAGATACTACATGTTGTAGTTTACTACTATTCAAATGTACTCTCTCACTATATACAGGCAATAACATGTGTGAGTGCACAGATGTAAATGTTTATACACCCAAATCATAGTTTGTGTACACAATATGCTCATTACTTTGCTCTCCTACTATGGTTAAAGATTCAAGACTTATCTATTTAAAATGGGACACTTCTGACTAACTTAAGCTATATTTCATTTACAATATACTTCCAGTTCAATATCATACTCCTTGGTGACATTAGGGAAGTTTGTTAGTTTATATAGATAAAGAAAATGGTTTGATCACTAAATAGAGAAAAATGAAAACACCTACATAGGAAAGTCAACCTGTGAACAATCTGTGTGTTTGTATGTGTGCATGTGAGAAAGAGAGATTTTTATTTTTTTCCAAGAAGTTAAAAAAGTAGAGTTAATAGTCTTTTTTTTTTTGGTGGTACTGAAGATGAAACCAGGGTCATTCTACCTCCGAGCTACACACCCAGACACCCAGTCCTATTTTTTTTTATTCTTTATTTTGAAATGGGGTCTCACTAAGTTGTGTAGTGCCTCACTAAGCAGCTGAGGCTGGCCACGAACCGAAGTCCTCCAGTCTGAGCCTCTCAAATGCTGGGACTACAAGCATGCAACACCACACCTGGTTAATAGTCTTTTTTATACATGCTGATTCTTTATACTTAGAAAGGTGATTTCTCAAAATAATCCAGGAATAAATAGAAACATGATTCTCTCTTTCACTGTCAACCAAACTCTTCACTCAGCCTCACTCCCACATTGTGAAGTTTGCTTTATCAAAGCCCCCAGTGCTATGAGTTTGGACAGGCTTAGACTCACTTCACAGAAACATGGCAACACAGAAGATCGACTTATCTTTTTAATGACAAAATAACAAAAAAGAGAGAAAAATGTATTACTTTAGTTTCTATAAATCATGATAGCCTATATTTTACATATTTATAATCTCAATCAGAAAATGTTTTTTCTAAAAACATTTCTTTAAAAAATATCTAGGAACATAGGATCTTCAATGTAGAAATAAATAATAGAGATTATATACTGAGTTTCACTTTCTAGGACTCTTTTGTTTGTGATTCCTAATGTTTGCTTTTAAAAACCATCTGATGGGGTTCATAGGGGATTAGAGAGATATTGGCCAAAGAATCAAAATTTCAGTTAGATGGGAGGAATAACTTCAAGAGTTTATTATATTGCTAGGTAACTGTATTTAACAGCAATGTCTTATGTTCTTAAAAAACTGACAAAAATAAGTTTTTTATTCTTACCACCTAAAAATCTTGATAAAATATGTGTAGGATTGCATGTGTCAACTTGCTAAATAAGCTCACTTTGCCTATTCCCTGATGTATACATATTTCAAAACAACATGTGTACAGGTTAAATTTGTACAATTTTTATGTGTCAATTAAAAACTAAATAACTTCAAAAAGTCATCTGGGAACAAGAGATCATTACCTCTTTAGGAAGACCTTGATAATTCACCTTGAAAATCTTGCACCAAGCTAAAATAGTCCTCATGTTAAACCTAAACAACCATCAATATTTTCACCCCATCAAATCAATCAGTTTTTTATTCTTTTTCCATGTAAATTTCCAAAATATTAAGTAAAAATAGTACTAACAACAACATTAACTATTTTTATTGAGCAGTACTATGTCCAGGAATAATTTGCATGATTCACATATCTTTTAGTACTAACAACATTCATTCAAAGAGACACATTTATTAATGTTGTTCTACAAATGTGGGGAAATGAGAAAGGATATTGATGATCTTTACCAAAGATCTTTTACCAAAAGATCTTTTATCAAAGTTTAAATAACTTTCCCAATAGTATTGAATTAAACCCAAGAAATCTGGTTCAATAATTGTTAATGTTATGTATTGTGATGTAATAATAGAGCTATCATATTGTTTTTAAATCTTTCCTTCTCAAATATATGCATTTCTTCCAACTGATATTCCTATATTGGAATTGGAGCATCTCCACAATCCTTGGTATTATCCTAAGTGTAATGGAAATTTTTTTTCATAATCAAAGGCAATGGGATCAATATGGTTGAACTAAAACAGAGCCTGAAAGGTTGATTTTCCCACTTCATTTAAGTGTATGCTTAATTAATGTAGTTTAAGTTGGTCCATGCTTAATTAATGTAGTTTAAGTTGGTCCAAGCTTAGGATAGTCAGTTCCAATTGTTGGTTCAAGTGAGGAAGAACAACCACCCAGAATTAAGACTCACACAAACTTGACAGTCAGACCTGCCTGAATCTTCTCTTTGGAATTCTATTATTGGACTTATATACAAGCTATACAATTGTATACAGTAATTTTATCCTATTCAGTATAATCCATCAAAAGTCTTTTAGTCTTAGTTCCTTCATCCAGCATATTAATTATATTTGCATTATATGGTTTATCTTTAATCACTAAAACAGTTTATGTTCATTAGTATTGCTTTCTTGAATGGAAACAATGTTTTTGATCTAATGGCTAACCTGAGGTTACCCTAACATCGTATAATCTATCTTCACAAAGGTATCCAAACAAAATATAATAAAACTGATAACAGTTTTGAAAATTCATTTTTATCTCAAATATTCACTTTCCATTTAAGTTTCAAAGTATTTGATTACTTGGTAAGACCTCATTTTCCTTCTGATTTATTTACCTGTTCTTTACCAAATTATGAGATTTCTAAACTAGGAAAAAAAACTATTCCTTGCAGAAAATAAATGTACTTTTACCTAAAAGTAAGAACTTGTATTTTCATATGTACCCTAGTAGGAACCAGTGATGAAAAAAGAATGTTGCCATGATTAGAGATACTTGACTTGTCTATAATCTCCCTGAATAATTCCCTTAGGATAGTCAATATGCTTAGGTCATTGGAACTTCAGTCACTTCTGTGGTTCTCTTTGGAAATTATTTTTAAATACTTATAAGAAATTTTTTAAAATAGTAGAAATACAATTTAAATAACCAGTATCTTTATTTAGTTAGTATTCTGTTCCCAGAGTTTTACCATAATACTTTCTGAAAAGACATTCATTTTTGTACCACTGATAATACTTGGTGATCATTTATTATGGAGGGAGAGAATTCAAACACTACAGGAAAATTTGGAATTGTTCAGGAGGACCAAGCTTTTATTTTATGTGAGCCTGGAGATAGAAAGGTCTGAAAGACAAGTGAAAATACAAGTTTTAAATTAATGTATCCCAAGAACAATCTATTCTTTGGTAGAAACCAACCTTGTGTAAACCCTTTCATAATATAATTAAGAATTCAACAACGCCTCTGTATGTAATTCACAGTTCTAAATGTCTACAACTCTGATTCTGACCTTTCAAAACCCTATTAAGCTATGTAAATACAGTACTAAGAAATGTGTACTGTGCATAAACAGTGTTCTAATGTCAACTAGACAAGGACACATTGCCTTAGCCTTGTCCCCAGTTCTTATAAAGGCACTGCTGATGTGTTAATACATCCTTGCTATTGATTTGTATATGACAGATCTACCATGGGACTCATGTTGTGGCCTTTCTGTTCAATGTGTGGTTTGAGGGTAAACTCTACTTAGAGTATACTGATATTTATGACAGATGTTACAAACACGTTTTGTGGTTCAATGAAAATAATAGTAATAACATTTTTTAAAAGAAAAATGTCCAGTATCATGCATTAAAATACCACAAAATTCTGGTAATACAATTTAATTAGCTTGCTAGAAATAAAACACAATTAATATTTATTGTAGAAAGTAAAAATTCCCTCAGTTTGAACAACTCACTGAACATTTACCTTAACATTTTGATGCTCACCTTGTAAAGTATCAACTCTGGAGATTATATATGTTTGTGTGTATATGCTATTAATTGTGAAAGCACATATATAGAATAAAAGTAAATCAAGCACTAGACATGATTAGAACCTATTTTTACAGTTAACAATATATTTGGAAACTAGTTTATATAAAGAAATATATTTCCATAATAATTAATTATAATTAATATTTGACTTCTTGTGTAATGGAAATAAAATTCCTTCTTAACCCTGCCTTAAGGCTTAACAGGTTAAGGAATGTATTCAAAAGAGGCAAAGGTAGAATTTTTTGAAGTCTCAGTATAAAAAAAAATGAAAGAGATACCACTTGTCCAGTGTATGATAAAATTACATTAGTAAAATTACCGTATTAGTTTTCTTTTGTTGTGTTTCTTAGTCCATTCAGGATAATACAACAAAAGTCACATGAACAGGGTGGTTTAAACAATGAACATTATTATATCTCACAGTTCTGGAAGCTGTGCATTGAAAGATCAGGAGCAGACAAATTCCATGTCTTGTGAAGAACTAATTCTTAGTTCATGAATGGCCATTTCCTAGCTGAGCATTCACATGGTGGAAGGGGTGAGGGATTTTTAAAAGGCACTCATCCCACTTATGAAGGATTCACCTCATAGTCTAACTATCTCCCCAGGTCCCCACATTCCATTACCATCTCACTGGATGGTAGGATACTGATATATTAATTTGGTGTGGAGAGATGTAAACATTCAGTCCATAGCACTGCACAACAAATTACTGTATATGTAATAACTCGTTAAAACATTAGTTTCTGTAACTCAGAGTGTTACCTGGTCCTCTGCTCTGGGTCTCCCAATACTGAAATCAAAGTGCTGGCCAAACAGCATTCTCATCTGAAACATGGCTCAGAAAGAATCTACTTCCAATCTCACTAGGGTTCTGGAAGAATTTCTCCCTTTATAGCTAAAATACTCACACTCCTGCCTTCTTTTTGGCTATCAGCTACGGGTCACTCTGAGGTTCTTAAGCTATGTATTGTCCCTCGACATCTGGTTCTCCTGGGTGGTTCAAAGCATGGCAACTCCTATATTCATCCTCAATGTCAAGAGGAGTGTATCTTTCTGACTTCTATGTCTGTTACCTGCCATAGAAAATGTTCTGGCTTTAAAGAAAATATTTTACTAGGTCCATATTGTTTTTAAAGAAATCACCTAGACAGATTAAAGATGGCAGAATACAGTTTGTAACTCAACAAAGTTTCTGTTCATCAAAGGAAACCATCAAGTATCAAATGAGAGAGACTCTACAAAATGGGAAAATGTTTTTTCCATCTAATCCTCTAATAGAAGAATAATAACTAGAATATACAAAGTATTTCAAAGACTTAACACTAATAAAACTCATAACCCAATGAATAAATGAGTAATTGAACTAAATAGACATTTCACAAAAGAAATACAAATGGCCAATAAATACATGAAAAAATGTTCAACATCATTAGCAATCAGGGAGATGCAAATCAAAACTATATTGAGATTTCATCTATCCCTAATCAGGATAGCAGTCATCAAAAAGTCACACAACAATAAATCCTGGCAAGGATGTAAGAAAATAGGGACTCTTTTACACTGTTGGTAAGACTGCAAAATAGTAGAGCTGCTATAGAGTCAATATGTAGATTCTTCAGAAAATTGGAAGATAATCTACCATATGATCCATTTATACAACTCTTGAGTATCTTTCCAAGGGGATTGAAAAATTTTATTAATATATGCATATCCATGTTTATAGCAGCATAATTCACAATAGCTAAATTATGGAACCAATCTAGTTGTCCATCAACAGATGAATGCATCACAACATTATGAGACATACATAAATGGAATTCTACTCAGAAATAAATAAGAAGAAAATTATGTCATCTACAGGAAAACGGATGGACCTGGAGAACATTTGGATACTTTAAAATGAGATTTGCCAGTCACAGAAAGTGAAGGGTCATATGTTTTCTCTCATGTCCAGAAGATAGGTAGTAATCTGGATACCAGAGAGACGTCAGATAATGGAGGAGAAACTGCAGTGGAGCCAGGAAGGTGGTCTATGGGAACGGAGAGGGGGAGTGGGAGAGGAACTTTGGGAAAACTCACCAAGCGCTATGTGCATGTATGTCAATATCACTGTGAATGACATTTTGATGTGAGACTATAATGCCAATAAAAGTATAAGAAACATATGACTAACATAGAAGAAACATATAATAAAAGTATAAGAAAGTATTACTAACAAAGTGAGGTTATTTCCTTACAATAAAAAAATTAACCTAAAATGATTTCTTTTATACAATATAACATAATCAGAAGAGTGACATTTCATGTATCTACAAATATCATACATATTCACAGGGAAAAGATTGTATATGACCAAGGGTTTTGGGGAATAATCCTAGAATTCTGCCTACTAAACCAACAAAAATGTATTCATTAATTTAGATATATTTAATATTTTACCTAGAACAACAACAACAAAAAAAAAACACTTATTTATCAAAATTTTCATTTGGGGGTCCTGTAATTTTTTCTTCATTAATAAATGCATCTAGTTTTTGGATACTTTAAAATGAAGAAAGGTAGCTAGGCGTGGTGGTGCATGCTTGTAATCCCAGTACATGGGAGGCTGAGACTGGAGGATCCGGCTTCGTGGCCAGTCTCAGCTACTTAGTGAGGCCCTCCGCAACTTAGTGAGACCCTGTTTTAACATAAAGAATAAAAAAAAGGACTGGGGGTATAGCTCAGAGGTAGAATGTCCCTGGGTTCAATCCCCAGTACCATAAAAAAAAAAAAGAAAAATTTATCACCTGAAATTAACATTATAATTTGTATTTCTCCAAAAAATAAAGCAACACTAAGGTTGACCCAATTATAAATACTTTAGCCTAGTTCATATCAAGTAACTAATTGATTGCTTTTTGCAGGAGAACTTTCTCCCTAGCCATATACTATATAAAATAAATTCTCTAAAGGAAAGGAAAACAAAATATAGCTTTATTCAGTGACGTGTCAAGCTGCATGTATGCTAATAGAATTGAGTGTCAGTTTCTTTCAACAGTTAAAGAATTCTGAAAATGAACAGGACATCTGAAATAATTTCATATTCTTACGTAGAATGCAGTGGAAACAAAGAACTGTCTTTCTGTGATATGCAGTAGAGAATATGTGGTAATTTCTGGTCTCAAGTCTGCATTATTGCATCTCTATAGAAAAAGAATGTCACTTTAAGATGGTATGGTTTTTACTTATCTGCATTTGTATTACTTAATAAATTATAAACAAAATGCAAGGAATAAAGTTTTACTACTATTCGTAATGCAAAAATTAAGCCTTTAAACTATTACAGAGTATAAAGAGTAAACTTCATCAAAACGTGCATGACATCAGAAATATTTTTACCTGTAATTTTACTGTTAAATACCTTTATGTTTAGTAATATGAAGCACACCCTATTTTGAGAATCCATGTGCAAGTGAGGCCTAAGGAAATGTTGTTGAGAAAACCAATAAAGTGATGGCGAAAGCAGGAGAAAGATAAGGAGATCAAGAGGGCAGTACTAGAGGCTAGTGCCAGAGCAGCAGCTTCAACCTATCCCCACAGACATACTCTGGAATACAAAGATTCCTGAAAGAGGTCCCCAGCTAAGTTATGCAGGAAGCTGGAATTTACATACTCCAGAACCCAACATTCACAACTGAAGAGCATCATCTAAGTAGGCAAAGAGACTTTCAAAATCTAAAAGACCTCAAGCTACTGAAGCCCAAAACAAAAACAAACAAACAAAAAAGAGCAAAAAAATCAAACATCAATAGCAAGAAATCTGCCTTTCATATGCAGAAACATAGTTAAAGGGAATGCTGGGAGGTCTGGGTGAGGAATCAAAATTACCCACTATAGTGCTTATTTTTACGCAACATATGAAATTAGTCAATTATAACTAAGATTAGTTAGGGAAGTATGAAAGATGTTCATAAAGAACAAATGATTTTCTACTAGTTATGTGTCATGATTGAAATCTACAGGTATATGGAGATTTTTATTTTTCTCTCTTTTAAAACAAAATGCCAATGCTTATATATCAACTAGAGACTCCAAAAAGAAAGACAGGACCAGCATATGATGACACTGTTTGAGAAACATGAATCAGTAATGTCGTAGAAAAAAACCTATTAAATAGCAGAATTGTTCATTGTGGTTGAGGGTTAAGACATTTAGATGATAATTTTCATCTTGAAACTTTGGTTGCCAGACAGGAACAGAAAAATGAGACTCAATGTTGGCCAGAGCATTATGCATTTCATTTGCTTGTTTGTGTTTACATTTTAAAATTAGTGTGGGGCATGTTATTAATAACAATACAAGACTTAACCTCATGCTACCTCAAATAGCTTTCTAGTAATATATGTTGTAGTCTTAGCTCTACTCAGACTAAATGAATACAAGTAAGCTCTGATTCATCTTGACATCTAGAGAAAATTTGGAAAGGATATGAGTTTGGAAATGAATATTCCACAGTCAAAAGGAACAGATTGAGTGAAGGAATGGCTCATTTGCCTTAGTTGAAAGGAAAGTTCTATTGAATTTAGTAATTTTTAAAAATTACTTGCAAACTTATTTTTTCCTGTATTCCCTCTTTGCTTTTACTTACCCAAACTCTCCATCCAGTTACTTGGGATATTCTACTTTCTTCGCCTCAGGGAATAGCTATAATATAAAGTAGCACAAGTATATTTTTCTGTCTCTTAAGTTTCTAGTGTGTAAGTTTTAAAAAACCAGAAAGAACATTTGACTGAGAATAAGAAAAATAATCACGCAGAAAATAGCATGAATAAATAAATTGTAAAGGACAGATACTTGTTTTGAAAGACATAACTTAATTAATAAAAGAGCAATACGTAATTGAGAAGCCCAGGAATGTAATATTATCATTTTTTGTGTGTTTGAGTTCCTAAAGTTCCTAGCTATGATGAATTTTACATAAAAATGACTGAAAGTATTCTACTTGCTAAAAATAACTACCCTTTTCAAGGTCATATATTTACACACACACAAACTCACACTCATGTGAATGCAAATACACATGCACATATAAACTTTGTAGCCAACAGAGAACACATATTATATTCAAGCCCCCTTGAAATATAATTACAAGTTGGACATAAATTTTCAAAAAATTTCAAATACCTGTCATAGAGCTCATATTCTATAACTATTATGAAATAAAGTTTGTGTGATGGTTAATTTGTGTAAACGTGACTGGGCCATGGAATGCCCACATATTTAGCCCAACATTATTCTAAGAGTGTTTTTGAGAGTGTTTCTGGCCAAGATTAACACTTGAATCATAGACTGAATAAAGCAAATTAGTCTCCCTAATTTTGATCTCTCTTTCAATCAATTGAAGGCTGGCCTCCATGCGGAAGAGAGGATTCCTACTACATGGCAGCCTTCAAGTGAGGACATCATTTTTTCCCTGCCTTTCAACTCAGACTAAACCACTGGCTCTTCCTAGTCTCAATCCTTCTGGCCTTTGGACTAGAACTATTCAATAAGCAATTCCATCTCTGCTGCAAGTCACCCAGCAGATCTTAGAACCTGATGGCCTCCATGATTGCCTGACATATGTAGAAAACACACGTTTTAAAAATAAGTCAAATTCATTCGTGAATTTAAAAAATACAGTAGAAACTAAAATATTTAGGAATAAATGGCATAGACAATATTACATATTGTGGAATAACTGAGGAATTCCTTTCAGCCCTGGCTAACAAAATGTATCCTGTGTTGTTTCGGTTTCTATTTAATATCATTTGAGGCATGCAAAATATCTCTCTGATAATTAAATTTATGTGTCTAATTTCCATTGCTTTGTTTGTAAGGAACATTATTTGTTAACAGTGTTTCCTTGCTAGCTTTTACTCTCTGTGATGCAGAACCTATGTCAACAGATTGTACCTACTTCCCTTTATGTTTCTGTAGCTTACTGGATCATCAGCTTAATGGATGAGAGAATTAGTGTTATGAATTATTCAATTTTTATCATAGTACACAGTGGAAACTTAAAATATTAGCATCAAGTTGAACATAACTATTTTGAAACTCTAAACATAAAAAAATTTAAGTTCATACTACAATGTATGTGATGAAATTGGTATCTATTTAGATCCTTAGGTGGTTATAATTTGAAAGAAAAAGATGGCAAGTTGATTAAATGCATATTCATGTTAAATGTTAGTGGGAGAACAATGGAATAAACTCAGTGAAAGTAGAAAGAAGGTAGTAAAATTAACAGATAAAAGATCTGTTCTAGAATCAAAGATAAACCTCAAAAGCTTGATATTTCAAACAATAAATTCTGGTGAAGAAAATAGGAGAGAAGTAATCAATAAACAAAATTTGGAAAATAAAAAGGAGCAGGTCTTAGAAAATTAATACTATCAAAATTGACTTAATGAATTATAGTCCTCCAACAATTAAGCAAACTGGAGCAATAATGAAATACACACATACACACACACACACACACACACACACACACACACACACCACAGAACCACACCATTTTAGGAAATACTTTTATGAATCTTTTGAGAAATATATTCTTTAATCCTCCTAAAAAGTATTCCAGAAAATAAAATGCAACCCTTCCCACAGTTCATACTATGAAAGCAACATTAGGCAAGGACAGTAAAAGTGAAACAACAGACCATTTAATTCAGAAATGTAGCTAGAAAAAAATTCCTTATGTTGATGACACTTTGCTACCTAAACCTTATAGCAAATATTATTTTTACTAGAAAAACATTGAAATATTTTACTTTGAAGTCAGAAGAGATAAGGATGTCCATTTATTCATTTACCCACTCATTCACATGCTGAGTACATTTCCATCAAGCCCATACCAAGCATTCTTGTAGGAATGTGTGGTTCATAAGTAAAGAAACAGACAAAGATCCTGGTTTTCAAGGCACTTACATTCTAGTAGGAGATTAGAGAAAACAACAAATACAATGAATAGTTACATAGTATGTAAGACTCTGAAAATGATATGTTAGAAGAAAGTTCGGCAGATTGGAGTAGATCAGGAGCGCAAGAGGGTGGAGGGATGGGAGGGATGTGGAAATGGTGGCCTGTACAAGGTGGCCTGTTAAGCCTCACTGAGAAGAGGTTATTCAACAAATCCATGAAAGCTAAGAAGAAGTGGACTGAGCAGATATGTGGAGGAGATTGTGTTAAGGGAGCAGCATGGTTTTATGTTTGAAAAATAGCAAAGAGGCCTATGAGACCAAAGCAATATTACAGGTTGGGTTTTCTGAAATTAATCTTATCATCAAGGGATTAGATAGGCATAGTTTAAGAAGTGATCCTAAGAAACAAGCAGGGCAAGAGAAAGAATGGCTCACAAAGTGGATGAGCATTTACCAGGGTGGCAACTGCTACCCAGTTCTGCTGGGCTTTAGCTATGGATGCATCTCCACAGCTCAGAATTTCCCAACAAGAGAGAGGGAAACAGGAATATTTACCCACATATTCCCAGTTCCTACAGACTGAGAATTGTCTTTGGAATCTTCTATCCCCAGCATTTCTGGGCTGCTCTGCAGTGACTCAGCAAGCTTCTGTGATGACAGAGTCAGTCTTTGGGCAGAGGTAAGAGTTCAGAAACACAGGGTTTGAAGTGGAATGATGGTAGTAGACACAGAAAATATCCATTGTCATAGCTCTAAGTGGACTCAGGGGTAGGTCAGTGTGATGGGAGATGGGGCATCAAGAGTGTTTGCTGCAAGAAGTGAGAACAAGAATGGAGAAGAGGAAGGGAGGGCTAAGGAAATGGAGATATTATAGAGCACTATATACTCTAATGACTTGGTTTTACTCTAAGTTAAATGTGAAACCATTAAAGGCTTATGGAACCAACTGGCTGTGGTATTGAGAATAGACTGTGGGTGATGGAGCAGGAGCAAAAGTGGAGACAGGAAGGACTATTAGGAAACTATTAAAACAATTCAGGCAGGAAATAAAATGGCTTAGGTCAGAGTAATGCTGTACAATTAGTGATGAATGATCAGATGCTGCTATGTGGCTTAAGGTAGAGCCTTTTTCATTCTTAAATGACACTAGTAGTCCTTACGATTAAGACAAGAAAAATTAATAAACATGTAAGATATGGCAAATAAACAAAGCAACCATTTTATGCTGATGACTTTATTTTGTATATTGACACTTTCTAATACTCTGCAGTCCAATTATTAGAGTTTGGCAACCATAGAGTTTGGCAAGATGGATAGCTATGAGATTAATATTTAAAAAATCAATTTCATTGTATACATCAGCAACACATAGAATACATAATTACTTTAAAATACATCATATACATTAGCAACTAAGTGCCTAGGAATGTATCCAATAGCAGATGCCTAGGAATGATGAGGTGCCTAGAAATATATCCACTAGATGATGCATAAGTGCTTTACCCAAAAATGTACATATATTATAGGCATTAAAGATATAAATAACTAAAGAGATATTTTGTATTCATGGACAAGGCTACCTATTTAGGGAAAAAAAGATGTATACTTATGCCAAATAAATCCACAAAGTAAATTGAATTGAATTTTAGCTAGAATTTGAAATGTAGATCATAGAGTTGCTCTGCAAGTACAAATAGGGCAAATACATTAAGAAAAAAAACTGAGGGAATTTCTCTAGCTAAATATCAAAACACATTATTAGCTATGATGTTTGGACATCTGACATTGTCCCAGTACAACTCAACAGGTTAGAGAGCACAGAAGTTGACCCAAATACACATAGAAATTGGAGGTACTGTGAACATACTTTAATAGATCCAGTGGGGTCAAGGGAAGAGAAGAGCCATCAATAAGTGTTGTTGATTTAAGTTGTGAATCTATTTTGGAAGATAATTCCTACCTCACACTTGCATAGAAGCAATTTCAGATGGATTAAAGAATTGACTGCAGAAAGAAGACACAAGTTTTTTTTTTAATTAATTAGACCATGGAAAAATATCTTTCTGATTTGGAGAAAGTAATTTCTTAAATATGAACCCTACCTCTCACAAACACAGTATATTTGACTGCTTAAATTAAATTCAATTCTTTGAAAATATTAGAAAATGTGGAAAAGACAGAAAATAAAAAAACATACTTGTACCACATGTATCAATGATTTAGTGTCCAGAATATAGAAATAATGCTTACATGTATTACAGAAAAAGCAAATAGATTCCATTTTAAATCTACTTGCATGGCAAAATTTTAGAAATCCAAGTAAGAAAGGATATGGATCAATTGAAATATTTATACATTACTCATTAAACACAATATAGCATTTTCTGGAAAAAGCAAGCATGCATAAGCTCTACTATGCAAAATTTGATTCCAAGAAATTCATTCTTATATATTCTAAGAAAAATGCACAAGAAGCCTCATAAAAGTGTACAAAGAATTAGGTACAATGTAAATGTCCATAGACAAGAAAATAAATATGAAAATTATAGTATATTTGCACAAAGTGTATTTTAGAGCAGTGAACATCAATTAAACTATTCAGCAGTAGTTCAGGAGCTACAGTGTAAGCCTCAATATGAGTTTAAAGAAGTCTAATAAAATGAAGCCTATATACAAGTATGAAACATCCTATACAGCTATAAAACAGACAAAACAAAACAAAATACTGTTCAAGCATTCGTACATAAGAAATAAAATTGTGAATGACAAAAAAGGAATGATGAATCGAAAAATCAGGATAATGGTTACCACAACTCTGTGGCAGAGGAAATGACTAGATAGGTAGATGCATTAGGGGAATGGTATTTGGGGGATTATATTTCTTATGTTATTGACTCAAAATTCTTCAAAGAAACTGAAGCAACAAAATAGACATATTTGTGCATATAAGTGTGTGTGTGTATGTGTGTGTGTGTGTGTGTGTGTGTGTGTGTGTGTGTATACAAGATACATTTTCATAATAAGGAATTGACTTATGCAATTATGGGTAGTAGTAAGTCTAAAATCTTCAGGGTAGTCTGGAGACTGGAAAGGAGTTACAATTCAAGTTCAAAGGCAATTTGCTGCAGAATTCCCTTTTCTGCTTTATAGGGTTCCATTCTTTTTCTTAAGACCAATCACTGATTAGATAAGGCCTACCCACACATTATAGAGGGTAATCTGTTTGACTCAATATATGTTGAGACTTCCCTCTCATTTTAGCAGAAACCTACCAACAAAGAAATTATCATCAACATTTATATGCCCAACATAGATGGTACTAAAGGACAAGAAATAACATACTAACATGCCACATTCATGTGTGCTGTGTGTGGTCTTCTTACCTCCGTGCATTCTTTATATCCTTGGCTAAAATAATTAAGTAGTAGCTGGTGAATTGGTGGCCCCCTTACCACCATTTAATATCCCACTAGTTACATATACTTTCAACCATAAAGTATTCTTTTAAAAATATGTGATACATGTTCTCACTTTTTAAAAAAAAAAAAAACCTAACATCAAGCCAGGATAGCATAACCTAACTACCTCAAAATTACTTAAAACCCAGGCTTCACAAATATATGTTTACATAAATCTACAAGAATAACTTACTTGTGTAATCTCTCCAGTCATTAAAATGGTTATTGATCAGCCGGGCATGGTGGCACAGGCTTGTAATCCCAGCATTTGGGAGGCTGAGACCAGAGGATCCGGGTTCGAGGCCAGCCTCAGCTACCTAGTGAGGCACTCCGCAACTTAGTGAGACCTGGTTTCAAAATAAAGAATAAAAAATAGGGCTGGGGGTGTAGCTCAGAGGTAGAATGCCCCAGAGTTCAATTCCCAGTACCGCAAAAAACAAAAACAAAAACAAAAACAAAAAAATGGTTATTGATCATGTAGAGTACAATAATCTAAAAAAAAAAAAAAAAAAAAGTAATATGTTTTGCCAAGTCACATTACTCCAGACAAACCCTCAGCTTTAGAAAAAGTTGTCCTTATATTAGAATGGTTTCTCTTTCTCCCAGGCATTAGCATAAAAGTTGTGATGCTAGTGAATTTTCAAGAATGTAGTCAAAATCTTAATGTATTCATAAATGGCACTGCCTGCATGATCCTCTTTTGCTTCCAGAAATTGTGGAAAACCCCCATGTCCCTTCAATGGCCCATTTAATATTTTTTCCTCTATAAGGACACTGGGAATAATTAAGATGTTAAGAGAAGATTCATAATGAAGCAACAAAACGCAAAACAATTAAGACAAATATTTTATGATCATTTGATTTTCCCTCATTAGAATTCAAAGGTCGGAAAAATAATTTATAATTTGAAAATAAGGAATAAAACATAAACGTTTATTTCCTCTTGTGTTAACTTGGAAAAATATTAATGTTGTTTTGGAATGTAAGCCCAAAAGCAATTAAAAATAAATAATATTTAGGATTAGAGTGTGATACACAATTTATTAATAGTTTTCCAAATCTCAGAATTGACAGAATAGTACTAATGCTAATTAAGAGAGTGGTGGGTTTCCATCCTTATAACTGAGTATCTTCCCCTCTACATTATTTATTCAGGGTTCAATACATTTTACCCTGGATAGCATTTACATTCTATATGCCTCCTTTCTATGACCTGACTCAGATAAAGGCCATGCCATCTGGGATTATCTAGTTAATCATAGGACTGAAAAGCTCTAGCCAAGGTTGAGGTTCTTGGTTAGGTCAGGAAACCAAGAAATCAATTTCTGATGTGGAAGTGCATTCCCTGATAGTGTTAGTTTATTATCCCCTGTAAGAACTAAAATCTGCATTTTATTTCACTTGGGAGAAATTTGTTGAAGATCCATTACAATTAGTGTGGTTAGATATTAAATGGGATCAGTTTAAGATGGGCTATTCCTCATAGCAAGCACTTTTAGTCCTACATTAAGACAGATTTGTATGCATACAATTAAAATCCTAAAAGTCTCAAAATTGACATAATTCTTTTTTCCTAATTCACCAACTACCAATAACATTCCTGCCAGTATATTTGATTTAAAAAGTAAACAAAAACCAAATTACTGAATTCTACTATAAGAAATTATATATATATATATATATATATATATATCCTAGATATTAGTATAAGCAAGACAAATTTGAGTAACTCTAAAGTAACTCTAAAATCCCTTGGCATTTTCAATAATTTGGAAGGGTTTTAAGTTGAATTTTTATTCTTTTATTTAATTTTATTGGTGCATTGAAATCATACATCTTTGTGAAGTATAAGCTAGCTGGTAGAAGCATACATGCACACAGGTCTCAGTTAACCCTTCCCCAATTTTCACTTCATTCCCTCCCCGGTACCCCCTTCTCATGTTCAGTTTAGTGATTGACTTTGATATGTTTGTGAATGCACATCATGTGCCTTAGGGTGTTTCTCCTTCCCCTCCCTCCCATCATCATCTTCAGATAGAGAGTCCCTCCTATGATCCACTTTCTCCTTAGCTTCCACAAATTAGGGAGAGCATCCGATTTTTTATTAAGTTGAAATTTACTTTTGTTTATCTACCAATTCTTTTGGATATTCTATAAATGAATGTCACGTACAAAATATCTAGAGATTTATTTTTAAAAGAAAAAAAAGAGATATATTTAAGAATTTTTCAACCAATTTTAAACAAAAATATATTCTTTATAATGTTTCCTTATCTAATCGCTGAAGGAAGTTCCCAGCAATTTATATGTAGTGAAGCATTAATGCTTAGTTAACTTAACTCTTTGTTAGTCAATTGGAATATATCTGAAATAAGAACACTTTCCTTTAAATATTCTCTAATTTAATTAATTTATTAAAATGACATTTAAAACTAATATTCTTCATTAGGAATTTTATCCAAGAATTAAATGATATTTTATCATTCTATTAGATATTTAAGAGTAGAAAATTGTCTTTTAAAGTCAATTGTGGGTCCTATTTGCCACTACCAGCTTTATTCTTACAAGACTAATGCGTTTAGTTCTCTGATATCTTCTTATACCATGTGATTACGTCCATTAGAAAGGAAACCTTACAATTATCAGAAACACAAACAACAACAAATGCTGGTGAGGGTGTGGAGAAGTGGAAACCTAATACATTGTTGGTGGGATTGCAGATTAGTGCAACCACTTTGGAAAACAGTATGGAGGATCCTCAGATGAATGGGAATGAACCTACCATATGATCCAGCAATACCACTTCTGGGTATCTACCCAAAAGAATGGAAACCAAACTATCAGACCAACACATTTGTGTCTATGTTTATAGCTGCACAATTCACAATAGCCAAACTATGGAAGCAGCCAAGATGTCCATCAACAGATGAATGGATTACAAAACTATGGGATATGTACACAATGGAATTTTACTCAGCCATAAAGAACAAAATCATGTCATTTGCAGGGAAGTGGATGGAACTGGAAAACATTATGCAAAGTGAGATTAGTCAGTCACAAAAAGTAAAAAATCATATGTCCTCCCTAATATGTGGAAGCTAGGGATAAAGCGTGACATAAGAGGGACTCCAGATGAAGAAGGAGAAAACTTAGATGAGTAAAGAAGGTGACTTAACTGGAGGTGATGGGAGGGGCACCCTAATGCATATGATATACTTTCACAAACATATCAAAGCCAATCACTAAGCTGAATAAGAGAAGAAGGGAGGGGAGGCAGTGGAGCTGGATTTGGGGAAGGGTTAAATAAGAGATGTGTGCATGTATGCCTTTACCTGCTTGTACCTAACAGACGTATGATTACAATGCACCAGTAAAAAAAAGAAAGAAGAAAGAAAGACAAAAAAAGAAAGAAAGCCTTAAGTCTGATAAGCTCTGAAATATCTAGATCCACAAGAAAACCTCAAACTGTCTTACCAATTGCCAATGACTCTTCATAATTATTATAATTAGCTTGTGTGGTGGTCATTTTAATGTGTCAGCTTGGATATGGTACCCAGATAAAATATTCTGCATATTTCCTCCAAGGTACTTTTTTGGATGGGGTAAGCAATTAAATAAATAGTGTTTGAAAAAGTATAGTGTCTTCCATAACATGGGTAGACCTCATTCAATTAATCAAAGACCTTAAGAAAAAGACCAAAATCCCATGAGAAAGAAGAAATTGTGCCAGCAGACTACCTTTGGCTTCAAACTTGAGACTGCCAGCATACCCCATAGATTTTGGAGTTACCAGCCTTTACAATCTTATTAGTACCAATGTCTTAAAATCAATCTCTCTCTCTCTGTCTCTCTTTCTTTTTCTTAAAGATTTTAAAATTGCCAAATGTCAGAAACAACTAAAATGTCAAGTGATAGGTAGAATGACTAATTAAGATTTTATCTGTTTATGTAATGAAATATTCCTAAATTGTTAAAAATAATATTTATAAAATTTAATAGTAATTCATTACATATGCTAAAGTGTGCATCCTTCAAATTTAAAAATGTAAATTATAAAATGTATGAAATAAGACATAAAACACATCAAAGTATAAATTACTCTTATTTCTAGTTGTAGAATTGTATTGAGCTATCCTTTTTTTATATTTTCAATTTTTCTACAATAGTTCTGTATTGTTTTAATCAATAAAGAGGAAACATTCTAAGCTTTGAGCAAACAAATAATAGTACTTTATCAATGGATTCTTTATTAGGTCCCCTCCATCACTCCATAGCACTTGTTATATGCCTGTATGTGATAATGTTTGTGAATTGTGCTGCAAGCATCTGTCTACATAACTGTCTCCTCTTGTAGTCTGTGAGCTTTATGAGGAAAAATACTCTAGGCAATTTGCCTAGGTATGGCTTGAGCATACCTAGCATAGTAGAATCAGTAACATGCAGCAAATGTTTTCTTTCATGATGGCCAATACATAATGGCTATTACCTTTAAAAATACTGTTAAGAATTAGTAACTAGCCATCCATGATGGTGCATGCCTGTAATCCCAGTACTTGGGAGGCTGAGACAGGAGGACCACTGGTTTAAGGCCAGCCTCAGCAACTTAGCAAAACCCTGTTTCAAAATAATAGGGCTGGGGGAATAGCTCAGAGGTAGAATGCCCCTAGGTTCAATTCCCAATGCCACACACACATACCAAAAAAAAAAAAGAATTAGTAACTAAATCATGGATGTTATCAACAGCATTATTTATTTTCCCATCTAATAATACCTATACTTTTAGGGTTTGCTATTATATTAAAAAGTACTCAGTAAAATTGATATTATTATCAGGAGTAAGGCTTAAATGAACATCCTCTACCCAAGTCACACTCCTGTGATCTCCCATATACATCCCCAGGAATGAGTCTGTTTATTTGGTCATTTGTAATGCCTATGGTTATATTAAATTACAGAGCAAAGGGGACTTTATAGATTAAATTAAGATTATGAATCAATCAACTTTGAGTTAATCAAAAGGGAGATTATGTCAGTGAATTGGCCAAATTTAATTCTGCCTGGTAGCAAAAAAGGAAATTAGAGAGACTTGAAGTAGGAGAAAAACTTCATTTCCCATTGCTCATTTGAATATGAGAAAGAATACACAGGACTTAAAAAAGAGATTAGTGGCTAGAATGACAGGCAACAGGAAAACAGAAGACTTCAGATCTACAACCCATAGGAACTGGATTCTCCCAATAAGTTTATGTCCTGGGATACTCCCAGATAAGAACCCTGGAGTGCTGAAACCTTCATTTTAGCACTGTGAGACTAAGTCAAGAATCACCTGAACATGCTCATGCTTCTGACCTAGAGAACTATAAGCTAACAAATTCATGTTTTATGCTGCTACATTTATGATTATGCGTTCCAAACAATAGAAACATGATATACTAGTAAATTGTCTTTATTCCAATTCAGAGGTTCCATTATTAAGATGTTCATTTTTATCTTCATCAGTTTTTCCTCAACTGTGACCAAAACAACTAACACAAATAACTTGAAGGAAGAAAGATTTATATTGTCTCATGGTGGCAGTGGTTTCAGTGCATGGTGTGCCAGCTCCATTGTTGTGAACCTGAGGAGAGGCAGAACATCATGGTGGAAGGGCATGGCACAGGAATGCTGTTAAGCTCTTAGAACCTGGGAAATAGAGAGAGAGTGAGAAAGGGGCCAGGGGCAGATATAGATTTCAAGGGCATCCCCCAGTGACCTTCCCAGGGACTTCCTTCATACTTGTCCCACCTGCCTACAGTTTCCACCTCCTTCCAGTAGTCCATTCAATTATTAAACCATCAAATGGATTAATAACCTTCTGAAGTTAGAGCCCTGATGATCCAATCATGTTCTAAAAGCCCCCACTTCTGGGCATCGCTGCATTGAGGAACAAACCTTCAACACAAAAGACTTTGGGAGACATTCTGGATTCAAACCACAACAGGTTCTAAAACTGTAGTTCTGTGGTTTTAAGTTGCTGTGATTTTAAGGCCCAAAAGAATAATGTAACCACATAGAAACATGGAGGAATGATACATTTTCTTACACTGTACTCAAAGGCACACAGAAAATGTAGCTTCTTTATTCTTTAAGTCTGGCTTGATCTTCTTCTGGAATCCATCCACACACAAAATAAAACTCATTCCTATCAAATAGCAGCATTTCACCCTCTCCTGGTTTTTATACTTAGTCCCTTCAAAGTCTAAATGCCTCACAAAACTATTTTAAAGAAGCCATTTTGGACCACTTGCTCTTTTTCAAATAGAAGCTCCATCTTTACATTCTTGTCCTTTGGCCATTTTCTTCCTCGAAGTGGACTATAACAGGAGGCTTGCATTGAATAGAGTACTCAAGCATAGCACACAACCATAATACCCTGTGTTCTTGGACTCCTCCCCTCTGTATAGAGTTTACTTATTTATCTGGCTTCTCCTTCTCCTGCTGGAATTCATTGTCAGGGTTCTGCTGGCTTCATCAAGGCTTGGTGATGAACCACAAGCCTTCCCTCAGCCCTTAATGGTTCTGTGAATCTCTCTACACCTTCCAACCAGTTCCAGAAGTAGACAACCCCCCCCTGTCCTCGAACTACTGAAGTTGAGTCATATCCCTTCAAAAGTCTTCACTGAAGGCACCATCAAGTAGGAATACCAGA
This sequence comes from Graphiurus murinus, assembly GCA_004027655.1. Lineage (NCBI taxonomy): Eukaryota > Metazoa > Chordata > Mammalia > Rodentia > Gliridae > Graphiurus > Graphiurus murinus. Next base: position 44,234 of record PVLC010009388.1, read on the forward strand.
TTCCATACACACTTGACTGGCACAGTGGAGAGTCGACAACTCAGGGAAGCTAAACCACATCTCTTCTTCAGCAAAATTGTGCCCAGTTCCAAAATTAATTTAGGTTTGTGTGTGTGTGTCTGTGTGTGTGTGTGTGTCTGTGTGTGTGTGTGTATGTGTGTGTGTGTGTGTGGACTTAGAGAAGCAATTTCCACCCAGAGTGCCAGAGATGAATCTGGGCAACTGTTCCCAGTGCTACCAATTCTTTAGCTTATACAATGTACTTCCCACTGTCCAAGAGAAAATCTTAGAGTAGGAGACCAGGAGGCCCAGATTCCTCACATATTGACCCATCTGCCTTATCCTCCCTTTATCTAGCAAAATTCCTCATGACTAAAAGGATAGGCTCTGAGCTACTATCTACTGCTTCTACATCAGTGCACTACAATTCATACATTTCCTTGCTGATATGATTTTGGGTTGTGACTAAAACCTAGCTTTGAGTGAAATTTAAAGGCTTAAAAATAAAAATAACTTTTTTGAAGAATTCTCATACATGTAGTGTTCATTCAGCTTTCTTATAGAGATTTGGTGGAAATGGTTCTGAAGATGTAAGAAATAACCTTTTCTCTACATTCCCAAGTCTCTCAGTATAAGAATAAAATAGACTCACAGCATTGTCCTAATTTATTTTTAATACTTCCTGTGATTTATTATGTAGGACACTGGGCTTTCCCTAGAGACCTTGAATCCTGCACCATGACACATTCAACACTTCCATTTATTCACTTAAGTCTGTTTCTCTAAAGCTTCAGTATCTGATATTACCAAGAAATTCTCACAGTCTTAGAGAGTTGACTAAATGGAATTCCACTCTGTGATCTTTCAGTTTTCAGAGAATTCCACTTTCTATGGAAAAGTGTAGGTAATGATTTCATTTCCTTCAGTTTTGTGAATATCTTTTCTGTGAACATCTTTAGCAACAAAATATTACAAATAACCACATTACATTTTAGTCTGCTACTTTATATGGACTGAGAGAGGATGACAGAGTTAAATGAAAGAGCAAAGGGTATCAGGAAAAAATATAGTAATTGTATGATAAACAGCAGCTACTGGCTGCATGTAAAAATCAAAAATGTGCAGATTAACCATTCTGATACCATTTCTATTAGTCTCATTCATTAAAGCACAGCAAACAGTTTACCCTGCTGGTTAGCTCTTACAAGCATAACTCTGATCTCATGAATGTCAGCCCTTGCTCTCCAGGTTTACTCAGCTTTCAGCACAGATACCTTTCTTGTCCGGCTCTTCAAAGCAAAGAAAAGAAGAAAGAACAAGGGAAAAAAAGCATCCAGTGGGAGATTACAACATCCTCCACAGGGAATCACTCCTGAGAACTGCTGATTGTAAGAACATGTCAGGAAGGAGCTCAGTGTTCCATAATCCATTCTGAAGATGACTGGAACTTTCTGTGCATGGTGAGCCAAAGGTCAGTCTCATGTCAACATAAAGCAGAAAAGGAATCCATATTTTGCATCTCTGTCAAACTGTAAATTAATTGTGATCTATAATTTTCATTGTAATTTCTTACTATCAAAGGACAAATTTATTCTTTTCTAAGGATTTTCTCATTTTACCAAATATACATAAGCAAATATTAGCTTATGAATATTTAGGCTATTTTAATATTGTAATTTCCAACCTTATAAAATAACAATTTCCAGCCCAAAAACATGTGGTTAGATTTTGTAGTGTTATAAGGATTTTATATTTAAAGAAATCTCTGGAAGACTTGAGTAGCTTAATAGTTAGCTTACAATACAAGCAAATGGAAGCATATTCTTTTCCCATTCATCATTATTCTAGGTCTGCTTTATCTAATTCCATTTAGAAAATCTATTTTTATTAGTGAAAGTTTTTCAGTCTAGTAAGAAAAAAACAGTTATTGTAAGGAAATATATATGTATGAGACAAATGTAATTGACTGGGAAATTGAAAATAAGATGTTTATTCAGCAGGTTAAATCATTAAGGACTCTATATCACATATCACCTCTATGTGTTTTTCTCTTCTATTCCATGTATAATTTCCTTAACTCAGTTTTTCATATATTTCATATCAAGTATTTTAATAGCCTCCTCTGAGTTTATCTTCTCCTTGTCCGTCTCCTATCTATTAATCTCCTACATCTCCACTCTGACATTACATTTAGTTTTCCAAATAACATTGTGATCATGTAATTTTCCTACTGAAACCTTTATGGATTTTTCATTTTATACACAATGAAATCCCAACAAATCACCATTCAAATACCATTTTCGATCTCTTCCAACAATCTTTTCAGTTTGTCTAGTCTTCACTGTCATGCCTACTTACAAACTCTGCCCATGCAATCTCACTCCTTACAACATATCATGTGCTCAAGCCCTTTTCAGTTACTTCACACAATCTTTTAAAAGAAGGTAACCTCTACCTCTATGCCACTGCAAGTATGTGCCTAAAATGTCAGCTTCCTCCTCAGGCTGAAGTTGTTCTTCTTAGCCCAGAAGATATCACTTCCTTCTGGATGACTTTGTGTGGAATTTATTTCTATGTCCACCTAGAAGATAATTGTTTAAGCCCTGAAATCCCATAGGCTCCAACCTCCTCAAATCAAGAGACTCATCTTACTTAATTTTTTTTTAATAGGAACTATAAAAATTTTAAATGTCTGTTGATTAAAAGAATAAAATAATCTAGTACAATGATATCTGATATTCTTCTCTGTGAATCCATCCACTATTGTCTGTCATATAGTTGTAAGGTAATATTTTTGTCAACATCTGCAATATAATTACTGAGGATATTGCTATAATTCCAGCAATATAAGATGTGGTAAACAAATATTGGAGCATTACCATCATCTTGTTATTTGATTTTAAGTGTATTAAGTTGAGATGATATAATACAGTAGTACCAGTTAGTACTTTTGACTCCTTCTTGATAGTCTTACATAGCTTTGTCTGAATAACATAGTCCCTATCTTGAGGCATTAAAAATTCCCATATGAAACATAAGCACATTTTATGGCTTTTATAACCTATTCTTTACAAATATTAGCTTGATACTTGAAAATAAACTGATAAGATGAAAGAAAACATGCATTTTTCTCCTATAATTGTATAGCAAAGGTGTCGTCCATTTATTTTATTTCAAGATACAGAGTCCATTCTATTAGCACAAAATAAAAGCAATACAGAAAACAGTGATTGTTTTACTTAAAAATTTATGTTATTTTTTTTTTTTCAGTACTGGAGATTGAGCCCAGGGGCATTCTACCACTGAGCTACTTCCCCAGACCCCCAGGTCTTTTTATTTATTTATTTTTTTAATTTTAAAATAGGATTTCACTAAATTACCTAGCACTGGCCTCAAACCTGCAATTTTTCTGTCTTAGCCTACCAAGCACTGGGATTACAGTTGTGTACCACTACACCCAGCCTAATAATACATTTTTAAAGCAAAAGTTATTTGCTTGATTTAACTCCTAAATTATTCAAATTATTTCAGATTTAAAACAAATTATAATCTTTTTTGCCACTTTCTCCTACCTAACATAACAGATATCATTTGTTATAACTTTAAGGGTATTTAAACATCTGAGGAGTGTTTGAGAGGCTTTCTTGAATGTGATTTAGAAATATGTTATTGGTTAAAAAGGCAAATATTTGAAATGCTTACAGAATGATAAAGGATATAATTTCTAGGAGAAACAATCAATATTAAAACAATTAAACAAAGATTATTAAAAATAATTATACAATCTCCATGTTTCAAACAATAATTAAATTCAGGACAGTGATAAGTAGCACACAAAATTATAGTTCTACTTGCTATTTTATTTTATCAGTATATCTCAATAGATATTTGCAAAACAATCTTCCTTGTGTCACCTCTTAAGTGGGACATATTAAATAATTACACCCAAAGCTTCTTGTAGGCTCATAGTCTTAGTTTCATTAACTTTAGTTATTTAAGGGAAAAATTAAAGATGAGAGTTTAAAATAAATGCGTGCATTATTTAAATGAAATAACTCTAAAACCATTATATAGCATTTAAGAATGTATTAACAAATTATCATTTATAGAAATTATCCTAAAAATTGTAGAAGTATAAGCAAGAGAACTTGAGTTTAAAAATCAATACTTCTTTTTAAGTAGGTTTTCAATTAAAACTACAAAAGTGTTATCATCACCATCAAGTAACTTTTATTAAACACTTGAAAAGACATGAAGCTTCCCTTTGATTACATTGGAATTCTTTAAAAGAAGCAATTTATTTTTACAGTCATAATATCCTATTGATATAACAAATGCAAGTAAATTAAATAAGTCATAAGCAAATAAAAACAAAGTAAGGAAGAAATAGCCGCATGAACAAAACAGGTATTAGGTCTTTCAAAATGTGATCAGGCAGTATTCATGCATTTGGGAGCTTGGATATAGAGCACTTTAAGCATGATACATACCTTTCACTCACTAAAAAAATAGATAAAATCGAATTACATTATAATTTGCCAGAACAAGAACATTTCTTGATTCTAATAATTTTAATAGTTTGGGGAGGTCAAGAAGAACCTTTTGAATCACAGCAAGTTTAAGTGGCAGAATTGATTGATCTGGTTATCATAGTTGAACATTTTCTATAAGGCAACTAGTCATTTTTACCATTTTCATGTAAATTATCTACTTCTGCATTGCAAACTAGAAATACTTTGGTTGTCTTCTGGTGCCTTATTATTTCTTCATCATTTTCCTTAAAATTGATTACAAGATGTCTTCACCAATATTTTTGAAGTTTATTAGATATTATAGTTCAGTAAGCAATTCATTTTGTAAATGGTAGAGAATAAGAACATAGAGTAACTTGACCAGATAAATTTTGTCAATTCATGTAAAACTTGGAATTGGAATTCAAGATAAAAAAAGAAAGAAACTGTTAGTCCCAAGGAAAGCCTAAGAAAGAAAGAGTAGGCAGCCATATGCATGATATTAAATATTAATTACTTATATTTTTAGACTAATTTGATTAGTTTAATAACTAAGTGGAATAATCTTTAAGAAGTGGGGCCTATCCTATCCTTCCCCTGTTTCTTTTTGTGTGTGTATGTGGTACTGGGGATTTAACTCAGGGGCATTCTATCTCCGAGCTACACCCCCAGTCCTATCTTTTATTCTTTATTTTGAAACCGGGTCTCACTAAGTTGCGGAGTGCCTCACTAGGTAGCTGAGGCTGGCCTCGAACCCGGATCCTCCGGTTTCAGCCTCCGAATGCTGGGATTACAAGCGTGCGCCACCACTCCCAGCTCTGATAGAATAATTTGTTTTTGCACCCTTCTCTTACAGCAGACCATTTTAATTAATTCTGTCCCAAGATGGGACTTCGCCTTCACTTACATGTACTTAAGGGTTTCTAGCGCCACATTCATAGGATTCAGCCACTATTGCTTTTAAATAGAATACTGACCTCTAGTTCTGATTTATTTTTGAGGATACTTTTTAAAATACCAACAAGTGATTATTAATAGAGATCCTATGTCTAAAATTTTAACTTACTTATATGTTATAATATACTTTAAAATTTTGTCACAATAATTTATGCTTTTCAAAATGATGTACTTATTGTTATTTATTTTAAAATATATATTGCATTTTATTATGATAATATGCAAAGCTTACCTTAAACCACATGATTTGACAAACATTCCTCTAAGTAATAAGAGAGATGAAATTAAGTTTTCATATCACCATCTGAACACATTTATTATTTCTTTTCTACCAGGTATGCTCATGATTTTTTAACAAACTATGCAGTTAAAATTTATGTCTAAAGCTTTAATATCCAAACCATCTTCAATTTTATATGCTAATAATGACAACAGTTTGATACAATAACAAATCTTCAAATTCAATATTTTCATAACTTAAAATGAATTATTTGTAATTTGTTACCAAAATTTTACTCTATTTTGTTACTACCCAGTATAAAATCTCAAACTATAGTAGAGAATAAGAAAGTCAGATCTCATTCTATGATATAGTATAAAATTATTATAAATATTTATTAAAACAGCAAAATGAATTTCAGCTTTTAATTGTAAGTATATATATATATATATATATATATATATATATATATATATATGTAATATAGCCTTGCAAATTTTGAATAGATTGCCACAGGTTTAATAAAAGCAAACTTCTACTGTATTTGAAGCAATATTAGAGATCAATATCAAAGAGGTATTATTAACAAATAAATGCATAGATTTCAACTTGATAAAAATCAAAGAAAAAGGAAAGCTGGAGAATTTTCTTCAAAACTTTTGAATGGTTAATACCCATTATAGTTGAAAAAGCTTGCAGCAAAGTGAGTATATAAACATACTGATATTATTCTGTAATAAGCCTGTCCCTGCCAACTTCTGTGAAAACCAAACAGCATACTTCAGGAGAAATACTGGAAAAGAATGGAAAATTGTTCTCTTTATGATTATTAAAAGTAAAAACCCTTTTTCCTGGAATATAACTTTTCAAAAGAAAAATTAGGTCACATAGAGTATGTAATTGTATATTCACAATTCTGGATGAAATCTGCCTAATACCCATCTGATTTTATGATCAAAACTTTTGTCATTGCCTATTGTTAGACTCGTAGTTAGGAATATCCTACAGCTTTAGAAGAAAGTAAAACTGAGTCTCAAATTTAGGTCATTCTCAATCTAATCCCATTAAAACAGAAGTGAAACCATTAAGAAATTGAGCTTCCATGTACATGCTGCTTTCTATGAGTTAGATATTGTTCTAAGTAACATCCTACTTTCTATGAAGCTGACATTGTTCCATGTGCTTTAAAAATATATTTGATTCAATCTTTTAAGTATGTGAAGTCATGCTGTTATTATTGTCCCCAATTTGCAGCTAAAGAACCTGGGACACAGAGAGGTTAAAGGTCAAGAAGATATAAACTAGTAAATAATTGATTATGGATCTAATATAGCCAGCCTGGCTTTAGAGCTGATGAACCTAGACATCTCGTGGCTCAGTTTCTTAGTATGAAAAAATGGCAGACAGCTAGGAAAAATAAAACTGCAGCTAGCATAGAGGAATAAACATTAAGACACGTGTATTTTATTATATATCTTAAAATCTGCATAGCATTTTATCTCTTCTCTTAAGACACCTGTTTCACTCTATGTAGTATTATAAACATTTTTACATATATCTACTCATATAAGTTTATATCAAGATCTTAAATTCCTTAACATAAAAACTATAGCTGAGCTTTTGTATCCTCCAAAATCTTTAGCAAAGTCCTTCAAATTTTTTAAACTTTCATTCAGTGTGTTTGAATGATAAAACATGAAATCTGTTTACTACACTAAGAAACTGTAGAATAAACAAATGTAGTTAACACAATGAACTATGGGTCTGGATTTTTCACTCTCTATACAATAAGTGACTTTTCTGCCATCTCCTCCGAAAGGTAGAAATTTGGAAGAAAAAGTAAGGATAGTGACCGAGTGGTCAACTTAGAAGTTTGCAAGACCGTGATTTGATCATTGATTATCATTGTTAGAATTCCTACTGGAAAGAAAATTACTTTAGCTTGAAAAAAATATATATATAAACATTGTTGAAGTGGAAGTCATCTCAGTTTTCTAAATGTATCCTATAATTTAACTATGGTGATTTTGATTCTGAAATACTTATAGAAATAGTGTCCATTTATGTAACATTTTACATTTTCCAAATAGACGTCATGGTCTCCAAAGTATTAAGATCTACTGAATAACTATATGACTAGGAAGGATGCTTATTCTTTTTTGTTTGTTTGTTTGTTTGTTTGTTTGTTTTGCGGTACTGGGGATTGAACTCAGGGGCATTCTACCTCCAAGTTACACCTCCAGCCCTATTTTTTTTTTTTTTTTATTCTTTATTTTTGAAACCGGGTCTCACTAAGTTGCGGAGTGCCTCACTAGGTAGCTGAGGCTGGCCACGAACCCGGATCCTCTGGTCTCAGCCTCCCGAATGCTGGGATTACAAGCGTGCACCACCACGCTCGGCTGAGAAATATTTTTCATGAAGATATTTGAGCTTACAAAATTAGTGGTATCACCTGGGAAGAATCAGTACTCTGAACCCCAGTGCAAATGCTCTCTCCACTAAACAGATAGGAGGGCAGTTGATTTCAGAATTTATTCTTTTTTTTTTTTTTTTTTTTTTTTTTTTTTGTGGTACTAGGGATTGAACTCAGGGGCATTCTAACTCCGAGCTATACCCCAGCCCTATTTTTTATTCTTTATTTTGAAACCGAGTCTCACTAAGTTGCGGAGTGTCTCACTAGGCAACTGAGGCTGGCCACGAACCCGAATCCTCCGGTCTCAGCCTCCCAAATGCTGGGATTACAAGCGTGCGCCACCACACCTGGCTTGCTGCCAGAATTTATGAATAACATTTGAAAATCTTAATAACCTAAATATATTAAATGATAACAGTTAGGGATCCTATCACCTCCATGTTTTTCTGAGGCTATGAACAGTTTAAACTGCAATCATTGGCCACTTGCTTCACATCCTTTTTATTCAGTATTCTCTATTATAAAACCATAGTTGAGTCGATACAATAATCTCTATTTTAGAAGAGAAGTGAAAAAAATAAGTTACTTTGTCTTAAGTCACAAAACAGGTCAGAGTCAGAACTGGCACTAGAATTTTAAATCAGAACTCTTTGTCCAGCTGCTTTTATTAAGGAACCCTGTTCTTTACAAAAGTATTTCTGCTTATGAGAACATATTTATCATGATACTATCAATATATCAGTATACATTGTACTATTACATACACATGCATTGATCAAATATTAGATTGTACATACTTTAATTAGGCCGTATTGTATTTTCCATTAACCAGGAGGGCAAAAATTTCCCTTTATTCTCCCAATCACATAAAACAAAGAACTAAAACAGATTTTCCTTCATTTTTTTCAAATGAAGGAAATATATGCTGTTCTGGACTTAACTTGGATGCCCTTGGTGCTATGTAAACTATTAAATGAGTTAGTAATATATTCCACAGTAATTGGATGACAGAGGTTTATAAATATGACATATGTAAGGAAGTAAAAATAATTATATCTTAGATATTAAACATCATTTCGAAATATAAACAAGGTGGATTCAGGTTGTCTGAACCTTTTCACTACTTAGGGGAAAATAATGATCCTTGTAAACACCTAGTGCTCATGAAGCTGTAACAAAATATTAAGAAATGTCTACTGATTGTAAAATTAACTTCATGTAAAAAACAGCATGTATGTTACACCAAAGATAGAGGAAGCATAAAATATACAATATTGCAGTTACAGGATACATAAAACCTTATTAGACCAGTGATAAATATTTGTGCTTCAGCAATTTTACTATTGCAGACCACCTTCTTTGGGAATGTTTACAAAATACATGGATGACTTATTAATCAGATAAAACAGCCAATTCCAAATCTGCTAGCATGAAATATGTGCTAAGCAGCCTTTCTGGAAAAAAAAATAGAATAATTTTCCATTAAAAAATTATCTTCCCTAAATAAAGTACTCTCTATACAGAGGTCACATTTATGAAGCACATGAAAACTGGAAGACTCTTGTCCAGAAATACATGCACAAATAAAGAGGGTTTTGCTTTTAACACTAATCACAATTTAAAGTACATTGATGTTCACATTAAAAGCTGAAGAGTGATCTTTTATTATGGAGGAAAGTCGGATGTCTATATTTACTTCTGATTCCTAAATATCTGAATTTTTTTTTTTTTTTTTTGGGTAAATATGGATTTTTTTTTTTTAATTTTTTAATTTTTATTGTAGTAATTCGTGCAATATAGCGTACATCTTTGTTAAGTACAAATTGTTAACAACATATTTGCACACAATTCTCATTTGACCCCTTCCCCGATTCCCTCCCCATTCCCGTTCCCTCCCCCTCCCTCCCCCTAAGGTTCACTTCATTGAGTGACCTTGTTATGATTGTGT
>PVLC010009389.1:0-54215 GCA_004027655.1 Graphiurus murinus
TTTTTTTTTTTTTTAGGATTTAATGATTCTTATCTCTAAGTTGATTTTAAAATATTGACATAAGAACTTGTGATTTCTTCTCTGACATGTAAGGAGCTTAGAAGTCCCCACTCCATCCTAAGAACAAATAAAAACCCAAGCACTGAAAGTAATGTGGTGGTTATGCTGTCAGGGGCAGATTTAGGCACTCAGCACACCCACACACACAAAAGGTAATTATGGAAGGTGATGGGCAAGTTAATTTGCTCAACTGTTTTAATTACTTCACCATGTATATCAAAATATCAAGTTTTGCCAGGTGTGGTGGTACACATCTGTAATCCTAATACTTGGGATGCTGAGACAGGAGGATCACAGGTTAGAAGTCAGCCTCAGCAACTTAGCAAGACCCTTAGCAACTTATTAAGACCCTGTTTTAAAATAAAGAAGAAAAATAGCTGGGTGTGTAGCTCAGAGATAGAATGGCCATGGGTTCAATATCCAGTACAGAAAAGACAAAATAAATGTTTGTTTACACCTTAAACACACACACACACACACACACACACACACACACACACACACACAATGAACTGAAAAATCAGCAACTCTTCCTAGATCTATCAGAGAAGTAAGCAACCACTGCCCTCAGAATTGGAAAGGTAAGACAGGTGGATAGAGAACTACCACTTTCCAGAGCAGAGAAATACCCATGTGGCCTGTAATCTCAGGATTTAGCAGGTTGAGACACAAGCAGGTTCAAGGCCAGCTTCAGCAACTTAGTGAAACTCTCAGCAACTTAGTGAGACTGTTTCAAAATAAACACAATAGGGCTGGGGGTATGGCTCAGAGGTAGAATGCCCTTGCGGGTCAGTCCCTAGTACCAAAACAAAACAACAACAAAAACCCACCTATGTGGGATCCAGTGCTAGGATAGGAAAATCTGACCTCTGATTGACAAATTGCTGGAGGCTCTGTGTAGACAAGTCAGGGAGTTGAAAACTCCAGGGGGATCCCAGTCATGTGGAGGTGGTGCTTATACTTTTGTTTTTTTGTGAACTTTATCTTTAAGAGCTCTACTAGGTTCTCACAGAAAAGAGTAGGGGAAATCCCCCTTGTGCTTCTGGCAGGGGGAGGGGAAAGTAGTGATTTTGAAACATGTCAGAGCATGTTCCTGTGGAGGTTGGGTAGTGAGGATTGAACACTATTACAGGTGTGCGCCAGTTGAACATTCTGTTCTTAACAAGGCAATGAGGCCTGCCCTCAGGAGAAAGTTGTTGTTTTTTTTCAACACTGGGAATTGAACCCAGGGACACTGTACTACTTACTGAGTTACACTCTCATACACCCTCAGCCCTTTTTAAAATTTTTCTTATGAGACAGGTTCTCACCTAATTGTTCCAGTTGGCCTTGAACTTGTAATTCTCCTGCCTCAGCCTGCCACTGCACTGAGCAGGACAATTTTTTTTTTTTTTTTTCGACAAAGCCTAACCTTCAGTAGTATTATAAGAGCCTAATCAGCCTAGGGGTTGGAAAATTACAAAATTCTAAGAACTAAATAAATTGAGAGATTCTATTTGCATGCAAAGAAGGCTCAACATTGTTTGGATATCGGTTTTTCCCAATTTGATCTATGGATTCAGTACGATCCCAATAAAGACCCCAGTGAGTTGTTTTGTAACTATTGACAAACAGATTTTAAAGTTTATGTGGTGAGACAAAAGACCCAGAATATTCAACCTAATATTAAGGAGAACAATCCTGTAGGAATAACCCCATCCAAATTTAGGATTTACTATAAAGCTAGTAATGAAGACATGGTGTTTTTTTCAATGATTTCAACTTTTTTCAAAGAATAGAAAAAGAAAATAACATTGATACCCAAACACAGCAGACATACAGTACCATACAATAAACCTATCTCATTTATGAATATCAATACACAAATCCTAAAGAAAATATTAGTGAATAGAATGCAGAATCAAAGTAGAAAAGTGCACTATCATCAAGTGTGATGTCCATTAGGAATATATCCATGACTTAATACTAGGAAGATATTACCATAGTTCACTGTACCAACAGACCTAAGGAGCAAAAGCACATGACTGTCATCATAGATGCTAAAAAGTAGTTGTTAATTTTTAACAAATTCCACAAACAAATGTCAAAGCTCATTGAAAATATAATCTTTGTTTTCTTAATATCATTATATATCATTATATATTTATCAACCTGAAGCCAATATTCTGTTTAAACACGAGAAACATTCTTTTAATTCTAAAATTAAAAGAAGTCTATAATCGTCATTCTTACTTTTACATTATTCTGGTTTGGGCCAGTATATTTAACAAAATAAAGAAGTTAGCTGGGTGCAGTAGTGTACACCTGTAATCCCAGTGACTCAAGAGGCTAAAGCAGGAGAATTGCAAGTTCAAGGCCATCTGGGCAATTTAGTAAGACCCTGTCTCAAAAAAAAATAAATAAATAAAGGGGTTGGGGATGTAGTTCAGTGGTTAGTACCTCTGGGTTCAATCCCCAGTACAACAAACAAACAACCATTAGTGACTGCATTATTCCATGTGGGATGCCATAACAAAATATCATAGATGATATATCTCAAACAATAGGAATTTATTTTCTCCCAGATCTGGAGTCCTAGACCCAGATCTGGCAGGGTTGGTCTCTGATAAGGGCTCTCTTTCAGGCTTGTAGATAGTTGTCATCTCACTATATAAGAATCTTTTCTTGAAAAGACTCTAATCCTATTGGGCCAAGGCCCTGCCTTATAACTTCACTTAACCTTAGTTACTTTCTTAAAGGCTCCAACTTCAAATACAGTCACACTAGGAATTAGGGCTTCAATATGTGAACTTTGTGGGGACACAAACATTCAGTCAGAAATGGATATATAAAATGGAGAAAACAAGATAAAATTGTCATTATTAACTCAGGTTATGATTGTATGCCTTGAAAACCTAAGTGACCCCATTACAAACAATGAGAGGATTTAGTAAGGTGATGTGTTGCACACTGGGTATAAAAATCAAAACTTTCATATATCTATGTATATATATGTTATATATATTTGCCATTAAATACATATATATTTATATATATCAGCAAATCTTCTCACTCTAGAAGACACAGATGAAAAGATCCTATTTACAAAGGCAGCAACAATAATAAAAAAAGCCTAGGGATAAACTTAAGAAGACATGAATGAGCTGGGTGTGGTGGTGCACACTTGTAATCCCAGTACTTGGGAGGCTGAGACAGGAGGATCACAGGTTAGCGGCCAGCCTCAGCTACTTAGTGAGGCCCTCTGTAACTTAGTGAGACCTGGTTTCAAAATAAAGAATACAAAGTAGGGCTGGGAATGTCACTTAGAGGTAGAATGCCTCTGGGTTCAATCCCCAGTACCCCCCCCCCAAAAAAAAGACATGATTGAGCTCTGTATTATGAAGGAAATATCTAATGGCTACTAAGAAATAAAACGAAAGGCATCTGTAAGGAGATTCAAGATCATAAAGAGATCTATTCTACTTAAGTTAATTGATGCATTTAGTGAAATTCTGATAAAAATTCCTGCATGATGTTTTTGGGGGATGAAGGACGATTCTAAAGTTTATATGGAAAGAAAAATAAATAAGGATAGTCAGAAGAATTGTGAAAAACAGACTAAGAGGATGCAGAAACTCAAGCACTTCCTTCTGTCCCTGGGGGTACAACTCCTAAGAAGAGTTTTGCAATATTCATTGAACTTAAAAGTACATACACCCTTTGATGGAGCTCTTTAACCCTAGGAATGTATTTTTCAGACATAGGCCCTACATAGCATACGACAAAATTATTCATGGCAGAATTATTTGTAATAGTATGTAATTAGACACATGTTTACTACCTATCTCTAGTGGTCTGATTAAATAAATTATGGATTATCCATATAATGTAATATTCTGTGGCCATCAAAACGAGAAAAAGTTCTTTCTGAATTAATAATGGAACAATTGCCAAGATATATAGCTAAGTTAAAAAAAAAAAAAAAGGGCAAAGTGCTTTTTGTGTAAAGTATGCTATCATTTGCGTAAAAAACAAGGAACAATAAGAGATACCTATACATACACACATATTTAACTGTTCACATGCATGAAATGTGTAAAATATTCCTCAGAAACTAGGTGTATTAGTTGTCTGGGGGAAGAGGTAAGAGAGAAAATTTTTACTCTTTTTACCTTTTCAATTTTGAATCACATGGATATGTGTACTTATTTTTAAATCCAGTTAAGTAATTAAAAAAGGATTTCATTTCTGATTTTTAGATAATTTAAGATCATAAAATTTAGCAACAGTTTTTATTTTTCTAAATTATGAAAAATTGTGGAAAATAAAAAGAGCGATGAACCCCAGATAATTAGAAGGATCAGGGAAAAGAGACTAGGAATTAGGCAGGAGCCCTGGAACCTACCTAGGAGGAAGAACTGTAAGTTTTAGGGAGAAAAGAATTGGGCAAATGGCTTTGCAACACTGCTATCTACTCAGAACATGAGCTTCAGAGCAAACTGGTTACCCTAGTCTTTGTAACTATTATGTGAAAATAAGAAGTTCATTTTTTTCATTAAAATCTATGGGTTTTCTCACGTGTGAAAGAAATTAACAAAGGTCTGATGAGTTCCCTTAGAAACCCAGTGTCTCTTTGACATTCAAGAATGGCCAAATTTCTCTATCTCTGTACAAATCAGGTTCGGGCTCAACTAATTAAATAATGCTAGGAGATTGCATTTGAAAGCAGCATTTAGCTCACCTTTTTAGGCTTCCCTTGACCACAAATAAATCTAATTTATGGGACTATAGAAAATTTTGTCATTATTTCCAGTTTTTCAACCCAAAACATTAAACTCCTAGAAGAGCCACTCAGAAAATGAAGCACACTAGCGAACAATTCAATAAAGAAAAATTTGTTTCTGGCTGTAGTATTTTGGCTTGAAAAATTCCATGTCATAGAGCAAAAGTAAGACAGAGTGAAGTTTAATTTGGGAATTCATCATATTTTGAAGGTGCCCATCTCCGGCTTATAAAATAATACAATTTAGTGTTTTAGGAGACACAATTACCTCTATTGCCACCTGCTGGTAAACTTGTCTCATTTATTTAGTGATTTTTCCCATCTCTGTAAATAAAGTTTGAACAAACAGAGAGATGTTCAGTAAAAGAAGTTTTGCAGTTGGGCACAGTGGTGGACACCTGTAACCCCAATACTTGGCAGAGTGAGACAGGAGGATCCCAGGTTCAACAACTTAGCAAGACTCTCAGCAATTTAGCTGTTTCTAAATAAAACATAAAATAGGGTTGGGGGTATAGCTCAGAGATTCAATCCCCAGTACACACACACACACACACACACACACACACACACACACACACACACACAGTTTTGCAGGTTCAGAAGTGGTCATCAGACAGAGACAGGCATGTTGTTGTATGCTTGTAATCTTTGTACTTGGGAGGCTGAGACAAGAGGACCACAGGTTTGTAGCCAATCTCAGCTACTTAGTGAGACCCTGTTTCAAAATAAAAAAAATAAATAAAATAAGGCTGGGCTTGGGGTGTAGCTCAGAGGTAGAATGTCCCTGGGCTCAATCCTCAGCACACACACATACACACACACACACACACACACACACACACACACACACGCACACGCACACACGTGCACACACATACAGTCTTGCAGACACAGACGTGGTCACAAGTTTTCAGAATGGTGGCTGATGCGCTAGGTAGGCGAGATTGGTGGATTGCATTGAGCCACATCCCTCAACAGGTAGCGCAGCAAGACACAGCCCACCTGCCCGATGTGCAGATTCAAGCAGGGTTTCCTCCTGCCAGGCCTCCTGTCCTGCTGGTTCAGTAAGTTTATCTACTGTCCAGTCTGTCTAAAGGCAGGATTCTCCCCCTTGAAGAGATCAGTTTTTAAAACCAGCGAATGATTTTGATTGTTAATTTTTAAAAATTTCAATCAAAGCCTTTTAGTTCTCCAAATGCACATAGACCACACACACATATGTGCAGGCATGCACACACATATGTGCATATGTGCACGTACACACACACACACACGGACATACACACTCCACATAGTGGCTTCACTTTGGTTCTGGGGTTGAAGTCAACTCTGACAAACACTTCCATTTATTCCACACACAGTTTTTCTCTTGCTTCCCCAACTCAGACTCACTTTACTCTTCCACTTTTTCAAAGCCTACACTTTGTACAAAATACTTAGCCACTTAGATGCAGCACAAACTCATATGTGGGCAGGGCGTGTGGCTTAATATAAGTAGACACTCATTCTTTTTTGGGTAGCTCTCATCCATTTTCTTATCTGTAGTAACATAAAACCCTCAAATTATCCAGAATCTCATTAAGTAGAAGAAAAAATACAACCTTTTCCCTCCTATGATACCACCTCATAATACTAATCTATTGAAGTGTTCCCCCTAAAGTATTGTATAGTTTTAAAGTAGCCTTTATTTACCCACTTACCTACTGAAGGACATTTGGGTTGCTTTAAGTTTTGGGTGATTATGACTAGAGCTACTATAAACATGCACACACAGGCTTTTGTGTGAATATGTTTTCATTTCTGTAGGATGAATACTCAAGTGGTGTATTATTGTCCAGAGTGGCTTTACTGTTTTGCATTCACACTTGCTCTGTATTCTTGTCAACACTTGGCATTTTCAGTGTTTTTTTTTTTATTTTAGCCATTATACCAAGTGTGTAGTGGCAACTCATTATGGTTTTAATTGGCATTTTCCTAATGAATAATGTTGTTGAACAATGTTTTATGTATTTATTTATCATCTGGCTACCCTCTTTGGTGAAGTGTCTATTCAATTATTTTACCCATTTTTAAAATATTGGGTTGTTTTCATCAGTCTGGTGATATAGCTCTTGAATCATCAAAAAAAAAAAGTATAAACATTTAGAAATTTTAGTGTCAGAGAAGTGAATTAATTCCATTAGCTTTTTGATTATATATATATATATATATATATATATATATATATATATATATATATATATAACTTTTCCATTACCTAGAATTGTGGGTATTTTGAATAATTAGGTTGCTTTCTAGGAAGAATCAGAAGAAAGGTGGATGAGCTGCTGAGATCTGACTCTAGAAAGAACCATTTGCACTGGGCATGGTGGCATATGCCTGTAATCCCAGTACTTGGGAGGCTGAGACAAGAGGGTCGTAGGCTCAAGGCTAGCCTCAGCAACTTAGTGAAACCATTTTTCAAAATGAAAATAAAGAGGGGTGGGGATGTAGCCCAGAGATAGAATGTCCCTGGCTTCAGTTCCTAAGACCAAGAAGGAAAAAAAATGGGTCATTTGCCTTGGTCAAATCCACAAAGTCTAGGGTTTAATCTTAAGCATTGAAGGTTAAGAAATGTGATTTGGTTAGCATCTGGAAAGCTGATCTCATTTGAGGACATTTATCCATACTAGCAAAGTTCTCAAGGACCAGCGTGCCAGGCCAGGATGGTAGCTAATGCTAAGGGAGCCTCTGGTGTCTGCATCTCCCTTAGACCTATGTGACACTCACAGGGCTCCTTGGTGAGCTCAGCATTAGGGTAAGGGGGACTTAGCTATGTCAATGATTATGATGACGTTTTCATTGCACCATGATGAAAAAATAAACACAATTTAATTTTCCTAATTCAATTTTAAGAGCTTTTACTTAGAGATTATGTTCTTTCTACAACTTTGAAGCATTTTTTATGTTTATTTCTGTAGGGTACAGTGATGATTTCTTGGCCTGGAAGCCATTCTGGAAGTGAAGAGCCATTCTATGCTGATTTTCTAGGAAGCTGAGATCTTGGAAGCTACCACTCCCCTCCCCCATTTTATCGTTTGTCAACTGAACTTGGCCTTTGAAACCCTATACAATCTGACTCCTAGCTTCTGCAATTCCTGGTGTGCTGGACCTTTTTTGCTCTGGATTTATTTCGTTCTCTCTCTTTCTCTCCATTTCTTTCTCTTTCTCTCTCTCTCCTGGAGATCAAACCCAGAGGTATTCTACCTCTGAGGTACAACCCAAGCCCTTTTTGTCATTTTGAGATAGGGTCTTGCTAAGTTGCTGAGACTTACCTTGAAACTTCAATCTTCATGCCTCAGTCTCCCAAGAACTGGGATTATAGGCATGTGCTACTGGGCCCAAGGTGTGTGTGTGTGTGTGTGTGTGTGTGTGTGTGTGTGTGTGTGTGTTACTGGAGATCGAACTCAGGGGCACTCTACTGCTACACCCCCAGTCATTTTTTTTTTGTGGTACTGGGGATTGAACTCAGGGGCATTCTACCTCCGAGCTACACCCCCAGCCCTATTTTTTATTCTTTTTAGTTTTGAAACCGAGTCTCACTAGCCAGTCATTTTTAATTAATTTATTTTTTAATTTTGTAAAGGCTGAACCTTGAACTTGCAATCCTCCTGTCTCAGCCTACAAAGTAGCTCAGCCTCCAAGTAGCTTGGATTACAGGCATGCACCACCATGCCCTGCTGCCAGTTTATTGATTATAAGCTTGGGTTCTGAAGTCCAGCAGCTACATGCATATAATCTCTCTCTCTCTCCTAGGGATTGAACCCAGGGTCTTGTGCATGCTTGTTTGAGCTACGTCCCCAGCCCTTGCCTCTGGATGTGTTCTATGCAATCCCTAACACCTCTCTTCTCCACTTATCTTCTTCTATGTCTTCTGAGTCAGAACAGAATGCAGGACCTTTCCTAGAGCATCTCTCTATCCCACAGTACCTTTCACTGTGGGCGACCTGTGTATGCTCTGATGGCCCATCAGCGGTCCCCCCGCTGGATGGTGAGCTTCCGAAGCAGAACGAAGGAAAGCCACCCTCCTTCAGAGATCTCAGCATGCCACAGCACGCAGCACAGTGCCTCCCACAGTGGGTGCTCGAAGAGGGTTTGTGAAGTGATTTAATAAAAAATAAATAGATGAGGACTGGTATATTTACATTCTTGCCACAAAATCCCTCATTTGCCCACAGTTACCTATGTATTTTGATACTTGAACACTCTTATGTGCACATCCTAGATAAATACACGGACCAAGGGCTCCCTCAGGCTACCTCCTCAGTGTGTCCTGCACATCGGCAGGAAAAACAAGCAGACACTCCCTACTGGGGGAGTCATCTGCAGCCCCTCCCATTATTACTGGCTGAATTTCCTCATTTAAAACAAACAGAGAGCTGGAAGCAGCAACTGGAGTGGCCAGCTATTAGCAAGTTCAGTTATCAAAACACAGACCCAGCCTTTAAACATATAAAACAGCAAACCCCAAAAGTCCACACCTGACCTTTAGCATCTCTGCAGCAGGGACCTCCCCTCTACTTCTCTTTAGACCCTTAGGGGCTGTGAGTTCTTATCACACAGAGGCTATTTTTAGATTTTACTTGGCCCAGGACACTACCATTCATTTCAAAAGGCCTTTCTCTCCTTTCCTTTTCTTCTGTTGTCACTGGGCAAGGACTCCTCCCAAAGGCAACCTGCTACCATTTTCTTCTTAGTCCATGGTTAGTCAAAGTTTTGGAGGGCTACAGAGAAGGCAGACCTGCAGTTTAGGTCGCAGATACAAGAAGGGGCTCCTGCAGAGCCAGCAAAAATGACTAAAAGAGGAAACAGGACCATGGTCCAGGGCACATTAGGGAGATGTGGTTCATTTCCTGTTTCCGATGGCCACTGAGTGATCCCATAAGCTGGGCTGCTCTAGTGCAAGCCTGTCCCAGCGGAGCCAGGGAGAGCGGTGCAGCTGGACATCCTGTAATCTGTGATGCTTTTGAGTCCTGGCTGTGGCCGTCGTCAGGACACCAGGCCTCAGCATGTCGCAGAAGGAAAAGGGGTGGGAGCAGAAAGGAATTTACAGCCACCACAAGCCTGAGCCTGGCAGTGCTTTGCTTTGGGTTTTAAAATAAATTAGATCTCTCAGCTTATTTGTTGTCTTTTACCTTTTTTCTCTTAGAAAGCAGACTGCATTAAAAACACTGGTTGCATAAATATTATTTGATTATGTAACCTATGTTATAGGGTTGAATGAAAAGAGATACTTTAATTAAAAATACTTTGCACAGCCCAGGCATATAGACATAGTTAATGAATGGCAGCTAATGTTGTTAGTTCCTAAAATCTTATAACCAAAGATTATATTATACTTATTGAGAATGAAGCTAGGTATAGTGGTGCATGTCTGTAGTTTCAGTTCTTAGAAGGTTGAGACAGAAGGAGCACAGTTTTGAAGCCAACCTCAGAAACTTAGAAAGGCTCTTAGCAACTTAGTGAGTCCTTGTTTCAAAAATAAATAAATAGCCGGGCGTGGTGGCGCACGCTTGTAATCCCAGCATTCGGGAGGCTGAGACCGGAGGATCTGGGTTCGCAGCCAGCCTCAGCTACCTAGTGAGGCCCTCTGCAACTTAGTGAGACTTGGTTTCAAAATAAAGAATAAAAAATAGGGCTGGGGGTGTAGCTCGGAGGTAGAATGCCCCTGAGTTCAATCCCTAGTGCCACCAAAAAAAAAAATAATAATAAATAAATAAATAAATAAATAAATAAATAAATAAATAAATAAAATAGAGCTGGGGGTATAGCTCAGAGTTAGAATGTCCCTGGGCTCAATCCCCAGTACCACCACCAAAAAAAAAAAAAAAAAAGAAAAGAAAAAAGAAAGAAAAAAAATTAATTGGAATGCTTACTGAATTCATTCTTGGGCTCTCAAAAGAAGTGCCTTATAAAATTGCTTAGTGTGATCTCAACTATATAAGGAAAATGATAGGTTAAAAAGAAAGACTTGAAGAAACTATAATCATGTTAACAGTGGTTGCCTTTGGGTGGTAGAATCATGACTACTTTTTCTTCTTCTTTACACTTTAACATGTTCTAATTTTAACTTATTGTGAATCCAGAAAAATGCTGACCAATTCTTTTTTTTTTTTTTTTAAGCTGGGTGCTGGGTGCTATAATTCCAACATTTAGGAGGCTGAAATAGGAGGATTATAGGTTTGAGGCCAGCCTCAAAAATTTAGCAAGACCCTGTTTCAAAATAAAAAAGAAAAAGGGCTGGGGGGGGGGTATGCCTCAGAGGTAGAACACCCCTGAATTCAATCCCCTATTCAAAAAGAAAAGAAAAGAAAAGAAAAATTGCCTCAGGAAGATTCTTCTCGACTTAATTTATCTTTCAAATTTATCTTTCAGAGGCTTTGCCATTTTCCACGTAGGTGATTTTGAATAACTACTTCCTCTTTTGAATGTTAGTTTGTTCCTCAGTAAAGTGGGATGATAAATACCTCCTCAAAAGGTTGGTGAAGGTTAAGTGAAAAAACCTCAGTGAATCGCCCAGCCCAGGGCTTGATGGGTCACAAGAACCCCACGGTAGAAGGTATCAGAAGCTGAGAAGGAGCATCTCTCACTCCTCACAGATGCAACTTAAGGGGCCTTTTGGACAGTCTGGAAAGTGGAGTGACCCCGTTTATTCACCGCCACTGTCACAGCTGCCACAGCCTAACTTCTTGCTATTATTCAATTATGCCTGAGAATGGCTTGACCCAAATTTCAGATTAATGCAGTCCTAAGGGCAATCCTGTGAGTGTAAATCATGGAACGATGTGGTGAAACACAGGCACATGTGCTTTGGATTTGGAAAAACCAGAGTTTAAATTTTACTAATTACTAACTGTGTGATCTCGGGCAAGTGACTTAAATTTCTGGAGTCTTGATTTCCTCATGTTTAATAATTCTAACATCCATCGAGCCCTTATTCCATGCCAGACACTGGGCTAGGCATTTTGTATTCATCTAATGCAGCCAATACAGCAGCCCCATGCTGTGCCCCATTTTTCTGATGAGGAAGAGGTAAAGTCACACAGCTGCCTGAGGTCACACAGCTGTGTGCTAGTAGAGTTTGTATTTTAGCTCCGATAGTCCAATACTAGAGCTCACACTCTTCTCCCCTCTGCTGAGGAGCAGGCATTCCATGCTCCAAAGGCATTTAGGAATGGGTAGAGAGGAATTCCATACAGTGTTTCTACAGGTTGCACATGAAGAAACGAGTTCCAGCTGTATCATACCTTTGGCACATGATGTGCATATTACTTAGGGTCAACTCTCTCCTGCAAGCACCTCAAGGAAAGGCAACAGTGCTTTTAAACTCTTTTCATTTGTTACACATTGTTACACAGTATCTTTCAGACAGAAGTTACCATTTACTGAGTACTTGTCAGGAAGCAGATACTGGGTTAAGGGTTTATGCGATTCATCTCAGTAGAGCCTAACAATTATGAGTCTCATTTTGCAGATGAGGAAACTGAGACCCAGAAAAGTTAAGAAACTTGCTAACTTTCACATGGGTAGTAAACAGAGGAACCAGGAGGCAAACCCACATCTATCTGGTTTTGAATGTCTGCACCTAATTATCTCATTACACTCTCCTCCACTCTCTTTACCTTTGTCTTTTGTGTTTCTATGGTTGGAGAATGACAAGAAGGAATACTCTAGGGTCAGATTGTTCTGGAGAGCTATCTGATTATTGAGCTTTTCCTACTTTTGTTTGAGGCTGGGGAGGCAAAATTCACAATGGTGCAGCTGGCATGGTCCAATTCTTAGGACTGAGATCAGCATCTACCTAACCTCCTGTGTGCCACTGCAGTGGTAACTAGCACTCTTTGACAAATATTTAATTTTCCTCACTTCTGGGCACAGAGTAAATTGGACTTCCTGGATTCCTATGGTGGAGTAGAATCTTATAACTAGTTATGACCTTTGAATCTTTTTTATTAATTTATTTTTGCTGTGCTGAGAATCATACCCAGGGTCTTGTGCGTGCTAGGCAAACACTTTACCCACTGAGCTCAACGAGAGAGAGGAGAGAGAGAGAGAGAGAGAGAGAGAGAGAGAGAGAGAGAGAGAGAGAGAGAGAGAGGAAGAAGAAGAAGAAGAAGAAGAAGAAGAAGAAGAAGAAGAGGAGGAGGAGGAGGAGGAGGAGGAGGAGGAAGAGGAGGAGGAAGAAAAGGATGAGCAGGAGGAGGAAGAAGAGGAGATTTTCAAATCTAGCAGAACATTTAGAGTCTGTGTCTTTTACTTTGAAGATACATCAGAGAACCACAAGTACTTAGTAAAGTGGCTGACACTAAACATTGTTGAATTCATAATATGTTGGATTATCATCTCATGAACAATAAAATCTTTGGGGATACATACTCCTGGAAATTTTCACTTGGTTTAGGAATTTAATTTAGCCCAAACCAATACAACTCTCTTAGCTTTTTAAATCTTTCTAGTTCAATTCTTTGCTTTTCTCACTAGTCCAAAATTTCTATTCCTGGGGTTTCAAAATACGTGGATACACACATCTATTGTGTGTGTGTGGGGGGGGGGGTGCTGGGGATTAAACCTGTGAGCATTCTACCCCTGAGCTATACCCCCAGCCCTACTTTATTCCTCTATTTTGAAACAGGGTCTCACTAAGTTGCTGAAGCTGGTCTTAAATTTGCAATCCTTCTATCTCAGCCTCCCAAGTCCTGGGATTACAAGAGTGCACCACTATGCCTGGCTTACACATTAAAAAAAAAAAAAAAGACTCACACACAATCCTTTACTTTCAAACAGAGCATCAAAGTACATTCATATAAGAGTTTTTACTCTTTAACCTTTTAAAAGTAAGTAAATATCTCAGTTCAAAGTTGAGCTGAATCTGAAGATCCTGGTTCCTTCCATGTGTTGCTGTGTGGGAGAGCATGGAGGTGAGTCACCCCATAGAACAGCGGTCACAGTCCTCAGAGGGGAACAGCCAACACCAGACTCCATGAGCCAAGAGGAAAGAGTGGGGGGGGAAGGAGGAGGAGGGAGGAAGAAGGGAGCAGTGCTCCCAGCCCAGAAAAACTGCCTGTGCTTGCAGGAAGGACTGCAAGGTCGAATGCCTCTCCAGGTGATTCTGAATGTCCCTTCTCCTTGCCAACCATTACCCCATAACTTATTCCAGGAACCACTTGCCAGCAAGCCAATGTTCCTGCCTTCCCCAGACTGTGATATCCGGAGTGCAATCACCGTGTCTTTTTTCTCTCCTACCCGTCCTAGGCCCACACTCCGTGCCTGGCGCAACGGAGGCTCTGAGTAGACATTTGCAGAGTCAGTGGTACTTAAGGACCTGGGACCATCCTGCAAGCTGCAGCCAATAAGCTGGCTCAGAGAGGTGAGCCAGGGAACTTTTGCCTCCTGTCCCACCTGCAGGCATGGATTGGTAACTTTTCAGTCCAAGTGGTCACCTGCAGCTGCTTCCATCTCTTATTTTATTTCTTTGCTGCTTAAAAAGCTGCTGTGTGGGGATTTGGCTGATGATCATCCCATTCCTGTGTGCAGCGTGGACAGAGTGCTACAGCTGGCTTCGCTGAGGGGCGAAGGCTAATTTCTAATTCAGAGGAGGGGTGGTGGATGGGATACACAGTTCAGTTTCTCTCTGTGCTACCCAGGAGCTGTGACTTCTGGAGGGGGACTTGTTTCTACCCACAAGTCAGAGGATTTGAAGACACTGCAGGGCCTCGAAGGGGGAAAGGGGGAGAAAGACAAGTTTTTGGAAAGAGTTTGCCCTAAGCAATAAACTACCAAAATCCATATACACCATATACATGGGATATGATTAACCATCCATGGAAGCAAATCAGAAAATAACTCCAAAACATGTGTATCAAGGCTTGGGGACATCTCTGAGACCAAGCAAGATGAACTAGGAGCAGTCTCAGGGAAACAGGTAGGACAGTGCTCAGAGCACATCTAGCTGTGTGCGCACTGTCTGAACGATGTTCTCAAGCAGAATGTGTCTGTTGAGGAAAGCGCGGGGTGGGTGGGAGGAAATGATTGGTCATAAGAATAAAGAAAAAGAGGAGTCACTGAAGCACGCATTGGTGAATGCCTGGGGCATGGTGATGGCTCTGCACAAAGGTCTTCCTGGACTCCGTGCCAAAGCTTCCTGATAGAGAGCTGCTTCTGAAGTTCAGCTTGCTCCCTTCAGTCTGAGGGAATGAAGGTCCCCTCAGTGCTGATCAGGCCAAAGTGAGTGATCAGTCTCTCATCCATTGTATTTCTCTGGGTAAATTAACAAACTGGCCGTGTGTGTGTGTGTGTGTGTGTGTGTGTGTGTGTGTGTGTGTGTGACTGAACCCAGGGGCATTCTATCTCTGAGCTACACCCTCAATCCTATTTCTTTTTTTTTTTTTTTTGAAACAGGGTAACAGGATCTCGCTAAGTTGCTGAGGCTGGCCTCGAACTTGTGATCTTCCTGTTTCAGCCTCCAGAGTACTGGAATTACAGGTGTACATTACCATGCCTGGCTCTCAAACTTTTTTGACTGTGGGAAAAACCCCGTGGTTTACATACCCCATCTTCTACCTATGAAGAACCCCCTACACACACACACACACACACACACACACACACACACACACACACCCCTTCTGTGAGGATGGGAAAGAGGGGCTGGATTCCACTCATCTGAGGACCCTCTATGGGAGGTCTGAGGGGAGGGTGGGGCAAAGACTCTTTGGTCCCCAAAGCTCTCTGCTGTGGAAATGAAGCCTGAAAGGACCCAACATCAAGAAGTCGCACCCGGACTGCAAAGTCAGGTCCCCGTGTTACCCGGTGGTGGTTTCTCCTCAGTATAAATATTATACAGAAGCACCTCAGGTCTTGCTCCTCTGTGTGGAAAGTATTCATGCAAAAGAACTCAGATGCAGCTGGGTGTGGTGGTGCACACCTCAAATTCCAGTACATGGGAGGCAGAGACAGGAGGATTGCAGGTTTGTGGCCAGCCTTGGCAACTTAGCAAAGCCCTCCACAACTTAGTGAAACCCTGTTTCAAGAAAAAAAAAATGGGACTGGGGATATAGCTCAGAGCTAGAATGCATCTGGGTTCAACCCCCAGTAACACACACACACACACACACACACACACACACACACACACACACACACACAAAGTATATTTAGAGAAATGATGGCACCCTGCAAGGAAGGTCATGATAAAAAGGGGTAGGATTACATTCCATAGAAAAGTTTCTGAAATGGGCCACTTTCTGGGGTGGAAAATGGCATGGGACAAAGGAGTTATGCTCCAGAGAAAAGATCTGAAGTGATCGATTCTAAGGAGTGGGAAATGGCCTGGAGTCTCCATGTGGTGAGTTTTATTCAGCCTGGTTTAAGGGAAGGAAAGAAGGAAGGAAGGAAGGGAGGAAGGAAAGAAGGAAAGAAGGGAAGAAGGAAGGAAGGAGCGAGCTTGGCTTCACATCCAGGGCGCTGTGCAAGGGAAGCACCAGAGAGTGGGTACAATGGGGAGCATCTAGGCAAAATGTCAAAGGCCACCTAATTCTCAGGTAAGGACAAGTGACAAACAGAGGAGCCCAGGAGAGTACTGTAGCTGAAGTCAAGAGAAGGAAACACATCTCCAGGGGTTTGCTGACAGCCAGTTGTAGGAACAGGTATTTAAACTATATTATTATATTTTAGGTTATTATAGTTTTAATACCTGTGATCATGTCCGTCTGTCATCTAACTGCTCATGACGACTCAACAACACTTTAACTCCACATCACTTATCCATTTCTTGGAGAGAAACAACAGAACGCAATAAGCTGTATGCTCTATTTGCAAACTTCTCATTTTTATACCAGACTTTTTAGCCAAAAGCAGTGCCTTACAACTATCTAGAAAATGTCTTATTTGAAACCCTCACAAAAGACTGCCCACAGCTTCAACTCCTTTTGTTATTTTTATTTTTTATTTATTTATTTATTTTGCAGTACTGGGGATTGAACTCAGGGGCATTCTACCTCTGAGCTACACCCGCAGCCCTATTTTTTATTCTTTATTTTGAAACAGGGTCTCACTAAGTTGCAGAGTGCCTCACTAGGTAGCGGAGGCTGGCTGCAAACTCGGATCCTCCGGTCTCAGCCTCCCAAATGCTGGGATTACAAGCGTGCACCCCACGCCCGGCTCCAACTCCTTTTTTTATGACTCTGCCCCTTAGTTGAAATACTACAGTACAGTGCTCCTGTATGTGAACTTAACTCAGACTTGCCTTTGGAGAGATGTGGTTTTTGATAGTGTGGGGAAGCAGGAGAACCCATGATTAAAAACAAAACAAAACCAAAAAAACCCCATGTGAGTGTAAAGGAAAACAAAAACAAGTCATTATCTAATTTTGTGAGTCATCCTAATCACAGTGCACTCTTCCAGATACTGGCAGCATCTGACCAAGACACAGCATATGGCATTTACATTAGCACAGAGAGGGGCAGAGCCGTGCCCCCATTTCCAGTAAGGTCACTGGTTGTTTTGTGGCATCCTGCTCTCCAGCCTCCTTCTGGCACTCCCCTAGAAGGATGATAATGATCTGCTCAACCCCCCAATCAGCTCTGGGGTCACAATCATACTGTTGACCAAGTGGCAGGGCGGTTAGGTGACATACTGAAGACATAATAAGCAGCCATAAGAAATATAACTTCAGCTTTCCCACTTACAAAATGCAGCTATACATAATCTCTTTGCTTCACTAGATAAATGTTAGAATGTAAAAATGAAAAAAGCCTACCCAGGACAGGGCATTGTGGTAAACACCAGTAATCCTAGTATTTGGGAGACTGAGAGAGGTTCAAGGTCAGCCCCAGCAACTTAGCAAGACCCTCAGAAACTTAGTGAAACTTTGTCTCAAAATAAAAAATGAAAAGGCCTGCAGGTATAGCTTAGAGGTAGAATACCCCTGAGTTTATTCGCAGTAAGAAAACAAAATAAAATAAGAAAAAAAAAAAAAAAAAGCCTGCCTAGCTAGATAGACATTCTGTAGAAGTATGTGGCTTCAAGTACTGCAACTACTATACTATGTTAAAAGTAACTTGAACCCTTTTTAGGGGGAAGGGGTGTACTGGGGATTGAACTCAGGGGCATTCTACATCTGAGCTATGCCCCCAGTCCTATTAGTTTATTTTATTTATTAAAAAAAATTTTTTTCCTCTGGGGACCCAGTGGGCTCAGGTCTCAGGGAGAACATAGAAGCTGTGCCTGCCCTGCAGAGCAAGGCTTTGATTTCCTTTGTTCCTGCTGCTGGAGCCTCCCCGGCTGATTAAGTCTGGGGCTTCACCCAGGTTTTGTTGGCCAGTGAATGGAGCCTCTTCAGTGCTCATTGGAGTGCAGTATCATTGATACTTCCTTCCCTGCCTCCCTCCCTCCCTCTCCCAGCACAGCTGAGCTGATGGATTAATCCTGTTGTGTACTTGGAAGTCTCACAGGCAAGTTGGACTAGAAAAAGAGGGCTAGGGTTGGACAGGACGGTGGAGACCTTTTTCCTACAGTCTAATCGCCCCATTTTGTTTAATTGGGCTTAATTGAGACTCGGGGCAGAGCAATTAAAGGACCTGGCCCAGGTCTCACAAAGGGTTAGGGTAAGGTCCTGGGCTTTCCATGCTACTCTTTCCATCACAGGCACTTCTCAGAGGGAAGTCTGGGAAAGCTCAGTTGCTCTTGAGATAGAACAATAACAAAGCCGGGCGTGGTGGCGCACGCTTGTAATCCCAGCTTTTGGGAGGCTGAGACTGGAGGATCCGGTTCGTGGCCAGCCTCAGCCTACCCAGTGAGGCACTCCGCAACTTAGTGAGATTCGGTTTCAAAATAAAGAATAAAAATAGGGCTGGGGTATAGCTCGGAGGTAGAAAGCCCCTGAGTTCAATCCCCAGTACTGGGGGGGGAAAAAAAAAGCACAATAACACTGTATCTAAGCATTGAGCAGCAACACTGTATCTAGATACAGAATAACAATCCTTGCTTTAGATACAGACCAATAACATTGCATGTGGACATGGCAACAAGGGAATCTAGACACTGAGCAGCAACATTGTATCTAGACACAGAATAACCCTGGCTTTAGAGACAGACCATTAACACTGCTTGTCTACAGAGTAATAACACTGTATCTAGACACATCTTTCACATTGTTACAGCAGAGTGAAGGATATGGTGATTAAAGTCATGAATCTTGGCTGATCTAGAGTACTGTATGCTGATTGCCTGTAATTTTCATTTTCCTTCCATATTCTCCAACCTCATCCACATGCCCCAAACCTTTGGGTCTGCAGATTATCTGTCCTCAATAGTGGAAGAGATTGACTTCTGACAATTTTCCTCTTTAGGGACATTTTATATCATATATTATTTTGGCATCATACATATATGTGTGTTTGTTACCTTTCACTAAAATATAAGCCTTATTAGAACAAACTTTGCTTTGTTCACTGATATATCATTCTCCAATACTTACAATGTTGTTTGCATCAAGGTAAGCACTCAAATGAAAATGTAGAATGAATGAATGAATAGATGAAAACTATCTTCTTACACATCAGCACTGCAGAGGAAAAGTCAAGTATACTTTGGCCAGATGGTGAGGGAAAGGACTTGTATCTTCTTGGCTCTCAACCCCTCTCTGACCCCTTTTCCCAACCCCAGGTCCCTAGAACTCCAATCTCTGGTTTCCTTTACTTCTCAAGGGAATTTGGTTCCTCATTTTCACAACAAAGTATAAACAATTAATAATGATTTTAAAGTATAAGCCGAGTGTGGTGGCACATGTCTGTAATCCCAGTACTTGGGAGGCTGAGACAGGAGGATTGCAGGTTTGAGGCCAGCCTCAGCAACTTAGCAAGACTTTTAGCAATCTAGTGAGACTCAATTTCAAAACAAAAAATAAAAAGGTCAGGGGTGTAGCTCAGAGGTAGAATGCCCCTGGGTTCAACCCCCAATACCACACACACACACACACACACGCATTTACACACAAAATCACCTTTTAGAGGACATTTCAGAAAAACTTTAAGCTGTAAGCCAAAAGGACGAGTTCCTAATTGCAGAATTATAGGTATTGGTCAACAAATGGAAGATAGAAGGTAATGGACTTTTGTAGAGCTCATTATACCTAGCATGTCCACGGCCTTAGTAATGCTACTGGCCACCGAAATGGAATTTCTGAGAACCTTTGCCCTTGAAAATGGCATGGTGCATAGAGAATAGCCAAATGCAATCAGGAAATAGTGTTGAAAAAAAGGATGTGAGAAAAATAGGTCACTCTTATGTTGACACTCCCATGTAAATTAGCAAAGCATTTAAAAAAATATGATTTGACAATACATGGTGAGAGCCAAAATATAAACCATTTGATCCAAACATCTTATTGCTATAAATTTATTCTAAGAAAATACTCAAGGGAGTTAGGACTGTAGTTTAGCGGTAGAGCACTTGCCTAACATGTGCGAGGGCCTGGGTTTAATCCCCAGCACTGCAAATAAAACAAAACCCTGAAAACTTACTCAAGAATGAGAGAAAAGCCCTCTGCACAAAAAGCACATTGTCATATTATTTCTAGTAGTTAAATTTTGGGGAAAAAAACCTAAATAATGAAAAACAAAGGGAAAAACAATATAAATTACACAAAAATGTCAGCTCTGAGTCACACTGTACCTGCACTACTTACAAGCTGTGAGGACTTGGGAAAATTATTTAACAACTTCAAGCTTCACTTTCCTTTTCTGTAAGATTCTATTTCTGTAAAAAAAAAAAAAAAAATAGCACCTACTTCATGAAGCTGTGAAGATGAAATGAGATCATTATAAGAAGCAGTTCTAGGCACAGTGCCATATGCAGTTATTGTTTATTATTACTATGGCAAAAGGTAGCATTACTTCTCTGTGGAGTGAGTCCGTGGACCGAAGCATTGGAATCCTTCAGCATCCTGGTTATGTGTGTATTACAGGCACCATATTGAGGCCCAAGGCCCTGTTATAAGTACACATCTTTCTCTCAGTGTTGGTTTAAGCTTTAATCCCACACAGGCAGGACTCAAACTATCTTTACCTAGACGTTGCCTTATATTTTCACCCGCCGACTAATAAAAAATAACCTGGCTTCAACTACTTCACCTGGGTACAGTTGGTGGCAAGAGAACTTTGGGTAGATAGGGCCAGAAGGAGGTGGAAAGAGTTCAGTGAATTAGATATTTTTTCTCTGGCTTTTCAACTGTTTCAGACTGTTTTTTAACAGGCTTGTAATCCCAGTATATGGGAGGCTGAGACGGGAGGATCTCAGTTACTTAGGCTCTCCAAAACTTAGTGAGATACTGTTTCAAAATAAAGAATAAAAAATAGAACTGGGAGTGTAGCTCAGAGGTAGAATGCCCCTGGATTCAATCCTTAGTACCACACACACAAAAAAGTTTCAAATAAAATATTTTAAAGCAATGAGCCCTAGACCAGAGTACTCCCCTGCAAGCTGAGTGGCGAGGGGCCCTGTGTGTCCTAGCAGTGACCCTGCAGGATAAGTAAAAAACAAAGATGTTGGAACTCTGAACCATATTCCACGTGGGTTGATACTGATTTATCATCCAGGTCCCAACAGAGTGGATGTAAACTGACTATGCAGCAATTTTCAGTAAGCAAACTTGGTTGTAGCAAAGTTAAATAAATTTACCAGCTCAGCTATTGAAGAAAGAAGAACGAATCCTACTGCTTTCAAAGGGGCCTGTTGGGACAGCTCATGCAGAAGGCCAGAGTAGAAAAGCCCAGCGGAGTATCCCTTGTTAGGTTACCAAGATGTTTGAGTTGCTCAAGCGTCTCTTTGAGTAACTCTAAGTAACAAGTCCTATACCTGCCCTTTAAAATACTGAAAATGATGAGATAGAGGTAGGTGAACTGGATGCTCAAAATGGAGCTACATGAACTCAAGAGACAGAGACACAAGACACTAGCTCCTTGGACTCGGGCCGAGTGAGTGATGGTCTTCATCTCTTTCTGATGATAAAAGAGAAATGAAACTCAGTCAAAGCACAGCCTCTCCAGGTCTCTGAGACTGGAAACCTAAAAAGAAGGTGACATGGGAAGGGGCCAATGGATTTGCATTTGTGAAACCAGAGAAGGGCTCCTCTGTTAGGAGACTGTAAGGAGGGAATTCCATGATGTGCTGTTAGTAAGAAGCCAGGAGAGGCCAGAATCTCATCCTATGCAGAGAAAGACAAGGAGAGAGTGGGCATTTTACCCAAGAAAGTCTCTCAAAGCAACCCCCAACTTCAAGTCTCAGCACCCCTCATTACTCAAGAAATGGCTGAGGGTAGAACCTGGGCTTTCCCTTGCCTGGGTGATATCACTTCTGATTGGACTTTACACAAGAATAATACCTATTGCAAAAATGTATTTGAATGCATGTTGAATACCTTGCCTGTGGAGTGTGTGGGTAAAACAGGAGTAGCATGTGATGAACGGGGGAATAAACAAGCAAATGAAGGAGTTCTGCATGAACCAAAGATAATAAAGAGTTCACTTAGAGCAACTGTGGATTAAGAAAAAGTGAGAAGGCATATAATAACCCTTGCTTCATGGTAAGAATTAGCCAGGATAACTCAGGCACAGCCCGCAGCATGAAAGAGGATTACAAGTTGTTACTGCTCTTTCTTCATTTTTATATTGGATGATGTTGTCAGGGTGGAAGTTGAAGGGAAAACATTAATGTTCTGAGCATGGGTTATTTCCTTCAAATACCAGTGAACTAGCGTTTGCTTCACATACAAGTTCCAGAACACTGTCCGTAAATATGGAAAACGACAAGCAGTGTTTTGCATTTCTCACACCAGAAACCCATTTGATATTTGTTTACAGAAAGATTGAACCAGCACAGCAAATAGAGAGGAATGATGATGAATAAAGTCAGTGTTTCAGCAATGCCTGATTTCTAGAAGTTCTCTGGAGGAGCAGCACAATATCAACCCAGTAAGCAAATAATGTACAAGCAAAGATGGCTGCAGAAATGAGGTATCATCCTGGGAGGAAGGTCTGACATTGTTGAATCAATAACATGTTCAACTTAAAAACATGACATGTTTTCTTGGAGGAACATCAAGTAAGGGAACTGCTCTGCTTCAGGAGCCTTGGGAAGGAGGAGTGGGGACTAATGATGTGCCATGAAAAGTACACAGATGATGGCTACCAGAAATGTCTTCCTTTAGAGTCCAAAAAGGAGCATAGAATCATCTTAGGTACTCAATTAGACCACTAATGAATATGCTGAGCTGTCTCCATTCCCCAAATGAATGAAGTCCTCCTGGACTTGAGGGGGAAAATAAACCAATTTTGATCTTTAAAAGTCAGGTAATGGCACAGTAAACATTTAAATCAAAATGGACAAGGCGAGCCATTGTCCATTTTGCAGAATGCTGCAAGCTGTCTGACCCAGAGACAGCACTCTGGCCAGGGTGGCTACCAGGTGAAGGGCTGATGAGTTCTTTTTTTCCCTAGCAAAAATCACTACTCTGTACTAATGGGGTCTTAATAATAACATATTGTCACTCACAGTGTCTAGAAACCCAGTATATACCATTAAGAGGAATTTGAGAGAGGAAATGAGTGTGAGGTTTATGGCTCTGCCCTGGCACACAGGGACAGGGATTGAGGAGATGTTATAGAATCCTTGAGTTTCTGGAAACATCTTCTTTCTTTCCCATGCTTGCTTTTCTCTTAAATTTTAGCGGAGTGGTTGTTTCCCAGTATGTAAGGACTCTCTAGGGTCTTTCTAAGTTCAAGCACTTTATGATGTAATATCTGGGGTACAGTGGGAAAGAATCTTTCTTTCCATCTCTTGTGTTCATGAAATGTCATTGCAAATGATTAAAGAAAGATGTTTTCCTTACATTTCTAGACCAACAATGTTCAGGGAAAATTAGACAGTCAAGACTTTAAACTCAAATAATGACTATTTCTTCTATTCTGAAGAGTTTTTTTTTTCCTTGCTACC
Source organism: Graphiurus murinus (assembly GCA_004027655.1). Lineage (NCBI taxonomy): Eukaryota > Metazoa > Chordata > Mammalia > Rodentia > Gliridae > Graphiurus > Graphiurus murinus. The sequence goes on from PVLC010009389.1 coordinate 23,852, forward strand.
AGGATGGGTCTAGCTGGTTCTGAGTGGGCATTTCAGCCAGTGGGTGGCTCTGCTTTTTGGGGAGCATTATCGGGGTCTGTGGAAAGGAGGGGCACATCCAAGTAATTCATAGCTTACTCATTTGCTCTTAGTTTTCCAGAGTTAGGGAATCTTGAAGCTGGGAAGGACCTCACAGATTACCTGGTCAGTGGTAACCAATCTGGTATTCTTGAGCAGGTAGGTGATTCTCAAGAGGAAAGAAAAACAAAGTATCTGAGGATTATCTTCAAGACTTCTTCAAGATTTTAAGAGCTCAAAAGGAATCATATCTTTACTTTAAACAAACTCCCAACTGATAATGAAGCCAAACAATTCAGTTGATGGTGCCGCTAGCTCTGAGAATCTGAGACCCTGGTTGGCTGATGATGACACTGTGGCGCAAATACAGGGATGGGGGGTCTTAGTGGTGACAACGCTGTAAACCCCAAATCTAGATTAAACATCATTCTATAGGTTTGGAAACTGAGATTCTCAGTGGGTTGTGGCAGGTGTGCAGGATGATCAGGTAAGCTTTTCAGAAGCTCCTGGGGCAATAAACTAACTTTTTGCCTCGAAGTACCAATAAAGCCAATAAATGAATGAAGATTTTATTTTTTAGATTTGATGAGGTAACATTCCACTTTTTCACAGTTTTATTCTGCTCAGAATAGGATGCTGAAGACGGAATATGAAACAGAAGTTAGCCTGCTTTCCCCAACTTTTCTTGAATACCGTAGCTGCCTCAGTCCTTAGAATAGGACAGAGACATGATGTGTGAAGTCATTTCCTCTGTTTTTTTTTTTTTTTTTTTTTTTAAATAGGAACAGAATAGACACCAGCTTCCAAATCTGAGATCCTGGTTGTTTCAGCAGTCTGTCACTAATGTCTTAAATGGTCCCACAACTCAAGACTTTCCTTTGCCAGTGCTAAATAAGCAATTGAAGCAAGCACCACACAAAATCCTGTGGGAGTGAGGCTTATACAAGTTAACCATAGGATCTCACAAAACTGAAGTTTCCATAGAAAAGAACCATTTTCAATATTAGGACACTGTCTACCTACTTATAGGTGTGTGTTAAGAATCAGATTCTGACCCAACATGGAAGTTAATGGAACAGATGAACCTATTGCAAGATTTTGTTCAACTTTATTCATGTGGCAAGCTGTTTCTCTCCATTTGAATTCCCTGGACTATTAGGAGAGGGAAGGTGTTTCATACAGGTTCTAAATTGGATAAGAATTTTCTAGAATTTATTTGATGTTGAGTCTCAGGTGATTGAACCCATGTGAAAGAGATTTATCTCCAGGACTCAAGCTTGAAAATTTTACATGGCTCCCAGGGAAATTTCCCATAGAAAAACTGAGTCTCTCTTATTTAGCCACCTCATTTCTATGAAATCTAACCATCTTTGGCCCTGCTAAGATTTCTGGAGCACTTGAAAATCCAAGAAAAACTTTAAAAAGATTATTTGAGGTAATTACTATGTCCTAAGACAGAGGAAAGGGACGAGAAGAGGATCCAATGTCCAAAGTACAACTGGAAGAGAGGTGCTAGTCACGACTGCTGCTCTATGGCTAGAGCTGTGCTTCTAAATTTATTGAGATATAATACACATAGCACAAGACTCACCATTTTAAAGTGTACATTTTAGTGAGTTTTAGTAATCACAAAGTTAGACAACCATCACCACTACCCAATTCTAGAATACTTCACCCACTCAGAAAGGAACTCTGTCCCCATGAACAGTTTTCTTGGTGTGTATTCAGGCCACCACATTATTTATCCATTCATTCTTTCAGCAAACACTTACTATATACTTACCAAGCCTCAGATTGGGATAATTTTTTTTTCTTTTTCTGGTACTTGGGGTTGAACCCAGGAGTGTTCTACATCCAAGCTGCACCCCTAGCCCCATTATTATTATTTCATTTGGAAACAGGGTCTCACTAAGTTGCCGAGGCTCACCTCGAACCTATGATCCTCCCATCTCAGCCTCCCAAGTGCTGGGATTACATGCATGCACTGTCACTCCCAGCTGAGATTGGGATAATTTAACCCTCCTTAGCAGCAGAGGCATGCAGTGCACAAAGTGTTGAAGATTACTGGAAGGGTTATTTAAAGTCTGCCAGCATGAGGTTGTAGGAGATAGGGGTGGATTATTTACCAGTGGCTCCTTAAGAGTCAGAAGGGAGGAATTGGGATGACTAGAAATTATACCGTGAGGAGCCAGGCACCATGGCAGGCCTGTAATCCCAGTACTTGAGAGGCTAAGATAGGAGGATTGCAGGTTGGAGGTCAGCTTCAGCAACTTAGTGAGAACCTGTTTCAAAATAAAGAAGAAAAAGGGCTGGGGTATATCTTGGGAGATAGAATGCCTCTGGATTCAATCCCCAGTGCCCCAAAGAAAAGAAGTAGACAGCAAGGTTGTATGCTCTGCTGCTTAGATTCCTTTTTAAAAGTCAATGGCTTCCAGGAGTCATTACCTCCCTGGAGGAGGTGTTTGCCAGCAAACCAAACCCTGTACATTTTTAGACTCCTACGCTGCTCCTTCAGATTTCCTGCTCAGTCCATGTCCAGCTGCACAATTTTTTTCCATCTTTGACAATTTCCATATTCATTTCTTTAACTTAGTTTTGCATGTCTTTTTTTAGTTATTTTTGCATTTGAATCTTTTGCTTTTATTGCCCTTCCTCCCCCCTTCCTTCTTCTCTCTCTCTCTCTCTCCCCTCCCATCCCTCCTTCCCCCTCCTTTCTTCTGTTGTTTTTTCTTTCTTTTCACTCTTTTTCGTCTCACACCTGGTACCCAGCAGGATTGGACTAGAGAGTTGCCATGGGGAGATGGTGTGCAGATAAGAAAGTGCCTCTCCTCCCTACATACACTCATAGTTAGAGAAAGTGGAACTCTGCTCATTTGCCTCTTCTTTGCCACATGCCATTATTTTAATCACACTAATGTAAAATAATATCTATTAAGGTTTTACTGCAAACCAGACACTGTGCTAAACCCTCTTCAGTCTTTATCTTACTTAATCCTCACAATCTAATAAGGAAGGTGCTATTAGAGCCCCAGTTTATAGGTGGGAAAACAGCCTTGGAGGGATGAAATCACGAGTTTAATGTCTTAAGCTGGTCAATGTCGCAAAGCAGCTCTTACTGCAGCAACTACCTGGTGACTATAATGTCTTACTTACTCTCTGGGTTTCTGTGCCCCACCCCCACCCCTTAAGTGAGCTCCAGGTCCCCTCCTGGAGACAGTGAGGTTGGCCTCTTCCCAGCTTTAGGGAGCTGGAGGATCCTTGGCATGGGCTCAGCTAGAATTCTATGGAGCATTGTAACTGTTGGCCTAGGGCAATAAAATCTTAACAGTCTCCAGAAAAGAAGGCTGTAAATTCTTCTGAAGCCCACTTTGAGTGTAAAGGTTCACGCCTCCCTTCCCCCTCCTCCTCCTCCTCCTCCACCCCCCCACCAGGAACAGCCCCGGTTTCAAGAAAGGAGCCAGGCATTAAGGCAAGGCACAGAAATCCCAGCCTGTCCAGCTGCAGCCAGGTTTGTGTTTTGTCTAAGAAACATTCTTTAGAAACAAAAACAAAAAAACTCAAAACCTTCAGAATCAACTTTGTTCAAGATCACAGATACACAGCTTATGCTTTGGGGGGGAAATGTAGAGAAAGAAGAGGCAGAAGAAAGTGACCAGGGAGGAAAACAGACAACAAAAGGGGATGGAAGGATAACACCAAACACGGAAGTACATGCAGAAGGGAAGTTTGGGGAAATGACAGCCAGAGAGTTTCGGGAATTTTCCTCTCTCCATTACTTTTATATTGTTACCTGGGTCCTGACAAACCAGCTGTGATCTTTCTGCAAAGTTCATTTGACTGTTTGGAACTGAACTAGGAAATCAATAGCAGCAGAGGGCTTAGAGGGTAGGAAAGCCCATTTTGTCCTTCAGGGGACAAGCGGGCAGCTCTCAGGGTGACTGGAGAGGTAACTTGGAGGGTAACAAAGGAGCCCCCTTATTGTGGTTCTGGAGATTTAACCCATTGGCATTATACCTCCAAACTGTACCCCCAGCTGTATTTTATTTTTTCATTTTGAAACAGGGTCTTACTAAGTTGCTAAGGCTGGTCTCAGGCCTGCAATCCTCCAGTCTCAGCCTCCCAAATGCTAGGCTTAAAGGTGTGCGCCACCCAGACCAGTTACAAACCAGCCCCTTTTAGAGATTCCTTTCTGCCCCAGTGATCAGTGACACCCTCACATTTAGGCAAAATGTGAGGTGGCTTGCATTCCAACTGTGTACTGAACCCCAAATCTCATCGAGATCACTGGGAAGATACTGAGGGAGCCTTGACTCTTAAACCCCTTCACACCACAGCAAAGCCACTGTGGCTTCTCTCCCCAGAAAGAGGCCCTCCAAAGGGGGAGGCTGGAGAGGTGAGGCTCAGATGGAGAATGGAGGGGCCTGGCAAGGGTGGCTGGACCAAGAAGGCCTGGGGCTTTGATACAAGGACAAAGGGGTTTTATGCGTCCTGTGAGATAAACCCCCAAATGTCTTTGTCCAATTCCACTCCCCTTGCAGTTTCTAAACCCCTGTGCATTTCACAGGAAATTAAATCTGTATGTGTCAGATTCCTTTACCCTTACGTCACTGTGAGGAGGTAAGGTTGGAATTGGCTTATGTACCAGAAACTGCTAGGATTTGTATATTTCATTAACTTCTAATTCCTGTCTAATCAAAATGCAAGTGCAGGCAGGGCCTGAACACCAGCCACCAGGCACTGGCCGGCTGGACAAGGACTCACTGCCGGAGCATGTGTGCCACACATGTGTATGTGTGTGAATGCGTGCGTGCGTGTGTGTGTGTGTGTGTGTGTGTGTGTGTGTGTATGTCTGAGAATGTAGAAAGGAGAGCAGGTGGCTTGCATTCCAACTGTGTGCTGAACCCCAAATCTCAGGTTTGAGTCAAAGTTAACTTGTTCTCTTCCTTGTTTCAGCTATCACTGAACACCCAATACGTGCTTGCAGAAGCAGAAAGGTCACTCTCTGACCTTCTCCTGCCTGTCTGAATGAGCGCTAGCTGCAAAAGTCACAGGAGGGACCGTGGTGGCTATCCTGCCCTATACCCAGAGTAAAGGAAGAAAAACACAGATACCGTGAAGAATCTGAAGACACAGACCTTGCTGGGTCACATGCCCTTTTATCCAATCATATTTCTGCACCACTGTCTGTTCTTTATTAAACCAAAGCACAAAATGGAGTTTTCCTTAAGTTTTGGAGTTGTTTCTAAAAACTCCTGTGTCACATTGAACTCAGGCTTCTTGTGCTGTTTTTCTCTTGTCAATTGATCTTTTGCTATAGGTGTCAATCATAAGCCTCACCATGGATGAGGAAAAGATGCTACTGTTTCTCCACTAGGAAGGGAAATAGGAATCTTTACCCCATTCCTAGGCCCTTCAGCTTCTGCCTACACCTCCTTTTCCTTCTCTAACTCTTATAGATAAGACTATATTGTTTCTCTGTGAAGCCGCCAAACTTCTCCCCCTTTACATTTTTTGGGGAGATAACTTTTAAAAACTATCATTTTTAGCCAGGTGTGATGGTGCACATCTGTAATCCCAGTATGTGGAAGGTGAATTGCAGGTTTGAGGCCGGCCTCAGCAATTTAGAAAGACCCTTAGCAACTTAGTGAGATCCTTTAAAAAAAAAAAGGGCTAGGGCTAGGAGTGCTAGGAGTGTAGCTTGTAAGTAGAATGCCCCTGGGTTCAATCCCCAGTATCAAAAATAAAATGAAATAGAAATTAAAAATTACTTTTGTGCATGTGTGTGGTGCTGGAAATAAAATCCAAGGACCTCACATATGCCAAGCAAATGCTCCACCAATGACCTACAATCCCCTGCCTTCTGCCAAGACTTCCAAGTTCTTTTGTACTCTCCCCTGCAGACTGCCTCCCCACTTCTTCTGGCTCTTCAGGAACCCTTGTTGTGGGGAAAATGCCAAACAGATACCATACTGGCAATTTGAAGCAATATGCTAAGCCAGGTGCAGTAGCATATGCCTGTAACCCAAGTACTTGGAAGACTGAGACAGGAGGATTGTAGATTTGAGGCTAGCCTCAGCAATTTAGCAATACTCTCAGCAACTTCATAAGACCGTTTGGAAACAAACAATAAAAAGGGTTGGGAGTGCCGGGCATGGTGGTGCATGCTTGTAATCCCAGCATTTGGGAGGCTGCCGGAGGATCCGGGTTCGAGGCCAGCCTCGGCTACTTAGTGAGGCACTCCGCAACTTAGTGAGACCCTGTTTCAAAATAAAGAATAAAAAAATAGGGCTAGGGGTATAGCTCGGAGGTAGAATGCCCCTGAGTTCAATCCCCAGTACCGCAAAAATAAATAAATAAATAAATAAATAAAAGGGTTGGGAGGAGGGAGCTTGGAGGTAGAATGCCCCTGATCCTGGGTTCAACCCCCCAGTAACACACACACACACACACACACACACACACACACACACACACACACAGAATCATGCTGAGATGGCTCTTCTGCTGTGACTTTCCCTGACAGGCCTTCCCTGTTTGCCTCACGCTGCTCCGCTCTCCCGTGGTGACAGTGGGAAGGTGCCTTCTGCTGAAGCCCCAGGCTGAGAGGCACGTTGGCGTTGGGCGCTGGGGAGGGGCTGGAGGCCTGAGAGGAGAGGAGGTGTCCCGAGGCTGTGCGGCCTGGGAGCAGCTGCTGTGGCATGGTGTTGCAAGCAAGCGCTGTGCGAGGTGATACGCTGGCTGGCAGGTGTCCATCCTTTGGCTGGACCTTGCAGGCTGCAGTTCCTCCAAATTTCCTTTACTGCCAGTCTGTCTGACAACAGTGGGAGACAATTTTCTATAGAGTCCAACTTCTTTCTTTATCAAAAACTGTGTGACTCTAAAGGCTTTTTTTTTTTTTTTTTTTTTTGAGGTGGGGAGTACTAGGAATTGAACTCAGGGGCATTCTACCCCTGAGCTACACTCTTTTTTAAAATTTTAAACAAGGCCTTGCTAAGTTGCTGAGGCTACCCTTGAACCTGCGATCCTCCTGTCTCAGCTTCCCAAGTATTGGGATTAGAGGTGTGTGCACCAAAGAACCCAGCTTCTAGAAGATTCTTCAAAGTGCCTTCTTTCAGAGGCACTAGCCTCCAGCTCTTAACCTACCCCAGTAGTTGCATAACTTGAGTGTAGTTCAGAATCACCCAGAGGGCTTGTGGATACCAGGTTGCTGGGAGTGAGTTTAGGTTCAGTAAAGTGGATGTGGGGCACCTGCATTTCTAACAAGTTCCCAGGTGGCACTGGTGCTCTTGGGGATCCAAATCAGATCCACAGGCCCACTGTCTCCACCCATCCCTGGTCTCTCTCAAGTGCAAGCTACTGTTTATTGGTTTTCTTTCTGCTTTGCATTTGAGAGGTTCCATCTCATTTAATGCTTACAACAATCCTACCTGGTAGCTACTTTTAATATTCCCATTTTAAAGTGGAAGAAACTGAGGTACCAAGAGGTTATATATCTTGTGCAACACATGCGATGAAGCTGGTTGGCATTGCCTCCGAAGCCCACATCTTGAATTGCCCTGTCATTTTGCCTGAATGGTCTAAGGACTTTTCTCCCATGGGCATCTCAGATGATCTACTTTAAAAACTTGGGGCTTTGCAAACAAGGTGCCCTTTCATTCTGGACCACCCCTCCCCAAATTTCTCTTTGCTGCTGGCTAAGTACAGCAAGAGGAAACACATTTAATCTCCATTAAGACCTTTAGACTCTTCAGAGAGGAAGTCTAGTCTGACTTGGGAAAGAAACTTGAAATATGGAAAATTTTAAAGAAAGTCAATTTTATTGTTTTCAATAACATATGAACTAATATGAATTCCTTAGCCTTTTCAAATAAATAAATATGACTCATTTTCATAAAGCAACTGTATTTAAGATTAGGGGCTGACTATGTGAGTGCTGGTTAATAAATGCGTAAGAATTTTATGGTTGATTTTTTTAGGGGTTCTGTGTGGATTCTTGTGTTTAGAATATGCAGGCTTCATGATCGTCTCCTCAAACAGATTATTTTCCTTTTGCCTCTAGATTCAGGCTTTGGTCTCTCAGGAGAGCTCTCTGGCAAAACCACAAACATGCAACTGCTATGTCAAGGCAAAATGTGATGTCTACCAGGCAGGCTAAGGTCTGATTTTAAATGAAGACAGAACAAACCCTTGGTGATTTGCCTTAGCAGGGATTCCTATACTTCCTGGCAGTGTATGTAAGTTATGAATACTTTCTTTTTCCCAGAAATTTCACTACAGATTGTCTGCTGGGGGCAGAAAATCTGTACCACATATATTCTCAAATTCTATTTTTTTTCTTACCAAAGTTGTTTTTATTTTTTAAGAGAGAGAGAGAGAGAGAGAGAGAGAGAGAGAGAGAGAGAGAGAGAGAGAGAGAAAGAGCAGTACTAGGATTGAACCCAGGGGCATTCTACCTCTGAGCTATATGCCCAGCCTATTTTATTTGTTATTTTGAAACAGGGTCTCTCTAAATTGCTGAGGCTGGCCTCCAACCTGAGATTCTCCTGTCTTGTCCTTCCAACTTCTGGGATTACAGGTGTATGTCACCACTCTGGCACTTTGTTTCATTTCTGATGTAATTCTAACAGGGCCCACTTTTTTTGTTTGTTTGCAGTACTGGGGATTGATCCCAGGGGTGTTCTACCTTCAAGCTACACTCCCAGTTCTATTTTTATTCTTTATTTTGAAACAGGATCTCACTAAGTTGCGGAGGGCCTCACTAAGTAGCTGAGGCTGGCCTCGAACCTGGATCCTCCAGTTTCAGCCTCCCAAGTACTGGGATTACAAGCGTGCGCCACCACACCCGGCTTCAGGGCCCACTTGAGAGACACTGCCAGGTTGCTGGGAGATCACAGGGACTGTGGAAGGGAGGATGGCTGTGGAATGGCTCAGGCCGTCCTCAGCTCCGTCAGCGGCCCCAGCTCCTGCAGGCCACAGACTCACTTGTAGCTCCATTCAAAGACACCAGTTCCCCAGGGGCTGTACTCAAGATCATGTAGAGCAATATTTTAGGACTGTGCCTGGACATCAGCATGAAAAAGCAAACAGAAAAACAAAGCAAAACAAACTCCCTGGGTGATTCTCCCATGGGGAGGGTGATGCTAAAAACCACCCGGATGTATCTGGTTGGAAGCTACACAACTTGGAGTATATTTAGCTGAGGGTGGGGAGTGGAGAAACAGAGGTCAGGATATGTTGGATGCATGGGTGGATGTCTGTGTGTCTTTTCCAAATTAGAATGAACTTTTGTGGTGAGAGGACCCTGACTTGGGAAACAGGTGCAGCCCAGCTAGGCCAGGAGAGTGGGGGGCAAGGCCTTTCATTCTCTCCCATCTCTTTGGCCATCGGCCTGAGGTGCCTTGGACAGGGGCCTTGCACTTCTGGGCCGGGCAGGCAGGGCAGTTAGCCCGCTGTCCTGGGCTGCTCTCCCCAGGAACCTCAGCAACACAGTGGTTTCTGAATAATACCCCTTCATCTTTGGCCCAGAGGCTCTGGCTTTTCTGTTTGTTTTCTTTCTTTCTTTCTTTCTTGTTTAAGAAGCTGGAGAGAAGTTAAAAGCAGACCCTTGAAAGTTAAGCATCCCTAATCACATAAAGGTGTGTATGGAGCAGACTGAAGAGGGTTTGTTTGGGGGCTTTCATCTTTTTGTGTACCCCCTTCTTTCTTCAAATGGCCTTACTGGGCTGTTATCTGCCCAGCTTCTTGCTGGGTGCCCTCCCCCATCAGCTCCACGTTTGGGGCCCAGAGGGTAAAGGCTAGATGCGGCTTGGCCAAAGGGCTGGTGTGGGGAGGGAGGAAGCCTCAGCCCCCATGCTGGGCCCGAGGAGACTGTGAGAAAGCCCCTCTCCATCTGCAGCCCAGCCCGGTGGGAGTCAATTAATTCTGAATAACCTAAACCGACAGAGGTATTTGCATTCACAACCTGACTGATGACCGTATAAAATTGATTTATGAATTAAAGTGCTTCCCCTCCCTTTATCCCCGATTCAGTCTGTAATTGATTATACGTGCTGCAGCGAAATTAAATAAAAGAAAATTAAAAAGAAAAGAAAAAGCAAAGTGAAAAAAAAGAGAGAGAGAGAGGCCCTTGCTCCTGGTCCAGCATTCTCAGGGCTCCCCGGGATTAGCCATTCTATTCATCACGTATCATTTTTTATTTAAAAAGTTACTTCCCCCTTGTCTCCACTCCACTCTGGCCCCTCCACCAGGCCAGCCAGCATTCTCCTCTCCCACTTCCTCCTACTCTCTGAACCTTTAGGGTGTAATGTGTTCCCTGAGCTGATCAAGGAGAGAGGATGAGGGGGCATCTCCCAAGTAGCAGTGCACCCCCAAAAGTTTGAGGAGCAAGCACAGCTGTCTTCAATCTCTGCCTTGCCCTCATGCATTGATCTTTCATTTTGTCCCCCTCCCCCCCTTTTTTTCTTTTTCTTTCCCTTTGAAGGATGGAGGTACTGGGCTCTAACCCTAACCCTAACCCTGGGGATTGAACTCAGGGGCATTCTGCCTCAGAGCTACACCCCCAGCCCTTTTACTTTTTTTTTTTTTTGAAACAGGATCTTGCTAAGTTGCTGAGGTTGACCATGAACCTGCGGTTCTCCTGTCTCGGTCTCCCAGTATTACAGGCATGTGCTACCACGCCTGGCTTCATTTTGTCCCTTTTTTGTTCCTTTTCCTTTTTGACTGCCCCTCGCTCTACCTGTGCACAGTCATAATTTCCTTGCAGCAACTCCTCTCATAAATATGTTCTCAGGAAAAAGTATGTTGATTATTTTCTTTTTAATGGCTAACTCTTCTCAGCAAAAAAAAAAAAAAAGTATTTAGATAAAGAAATACATCTCTATTTTTATAAACCCTCAAGTTCCTTCTACCTAGGGGAAGGATGTTTTCTTAGTTGGAAGAGGGTCTTAAATAAGGAAGATGGGGAGCTGAGTTCAAGCCACCTAGAGGGTGTGAGAACAGGCTTGGGAGCTGTTGGACTGGGGCTCTGAAAATTACTAGCCTTGTATCCCTGTGCAAGTCACTTAACTTTTCTTGCTTTCCATGACTGTTTAAGATGGAAAAGTATCTAGTTGGGTGCAGTAGCATATATCTGTAATCCCAGTACATGGAAGGCTGAGACAGGGGAATTCCAGGCTCAAGGCCAGCCTTAGCAACTTAGTGAGACTTTCTTAGCAAGACTCTGTTTCAAAAAATAAAGGGTGGGGGCTAGGCTGGGGGTATAGCTCAGAGGTAGAATGAGCCTGTGTTCAATCCCTAGCACCAAAAAAAAAAAAAAAAAAAAAAAAATAGATCCATCCATGAAATGGTGGAATAATGGATGTGAATCTCTGTCCAGTGCAGCTCAGCAAGTCTAGGCAAGGTGCAAAGATCAGCATTACAGCCTACTTCTTTGCTTATTCTACTTACGAAATGAGGCAGCTCAGACTGAAGAGTGTTTGGCTAACAGGATGACCCCGGCTCTCTCCCAACTCAAAGTTAGCACTGCTGTTTGAGTGGTAAATGCAGGACTGCTTTTTGTTGCAAACCAGATCGAGAGAGAGAGAAAGAGAGAGAGAGAGAGAGAGAGAGAGAGAGAGAGAGAGAGAGAGAGAGAGAGAGAGACTCTTCTTTACTTCAGTGTCCTTAGAGATCCCAGTACTCACAATACATCATAAGTAAACCCTTTCGAGTTTCCCTCATTGCTCCTCACATTTTATCTTTTCCTTTCCATCCCAGGAGGCCCAGGAACTTATTCATAGAGTCTGGCTATTTTCCTGCCTCAATTGCTGTCTTAAAGAGTCTACTCCCAGATGGGCACAGTGGCTCATGATTGTAATCCCAGTGCTTGGGAGGTTGAGACAGGAGGATTTCAGGCTTGAGGCCAGCCTCAGCAACTTAGCAAGACCCTGTTTCCAAAAAAAAAAAAAAAAAAAAAAAAAGGGGGTGGTGGTGGCTGGAAGTGTAGCTTGGTAGAAAGCCTCAGGGCTCTATCCCCAGTATTCACATCCATTACAACAGCAAGAAGAAAACAAAAAAGAAAGTCCTCTCACTCCTCCCTCTACCCCTTCTACTCTCCTTGATCAGTACACGGGCCGGGCCACTCCATCCCTCTAAAGCTGTAAGGAGCAGTTGACTGGGAAATCCCATATTAAGTGCTTTTGACCACACCTCACCTCACAGAAGCTCCAGCAGAGTCTGGGGCAGTTTCTGGGCCTGCTGGCAGAGCCCACCTGCTCAGCCCTGGCACAGAATTCCTCCCCAATGAGGAGCGCTTCCAAGAGCAGGCCCTGGGCACTATGGAGTGGGGCTCTCAGGAGCACCCTGAGAACGGGGCCTTTCGGGGGGATGTTCAAGAAGTGGGAGATGTGGTGAGAACATTTCTAATGGATGTCGGGCAGCGCTGAGTGCATGTGTGTGTGTGTTGAGGGGGTGGGGGTTGTCTGGGTGTCTACCATGGAGAGAAGGCTTTAAAGTGGTTTGGAATCTTCCTTCTGCCATCTCAGCTCAGCTAAACTACCGCCTCCTTGAGGTAAGGTTAAGAATCCTGAAACTTCCCCCTATTCCTACATGATCCTTGCTGAAATGCAATAAAGGAAGGAAACCCTATTCAATCTTTCCAGTTCTTCACTGCTTGGGATCACTGGGGTTACTAGAATGCCTGAGGGCAAGTTATGAGGGAATCTGAGTCTGAGGGACTAAGTTCTGAGGCACTAGGTACTGAAGTCCTGAGTGCTGAGGTAGTAGGCACTGAGTTACTAACTACTAAGGTACTGTGTACCGAGGTACTGAGTACTGAGGTGAGTTCAGAAGTACTGTAGGCGGGTAGGAAATAAGTTGCCATGAGTGGACCTTGAGGAGAGAGACCACCTTTACAACTTTGCTGGAGGAAGACACCACAAGCCTAGAAAAAAATAAATAAATAAAACCCAAACAGCAAATTAACATAGTGAAGGAATCACTGGATGGTTTTAATTACTAGGACTCTTTTTTTTTGCGGTACTGCGGATTGAACTCAGGAACATTCTACCTCCGAGCTACACCCCCAGCCCTATTTTTTTCTCACTAAATTGCAGAGTGCCTCACTAGGTAGCTGAGGCTGGCTTCGAACCCGGATTCTCCAGTCTCAGCCTCCCAAATGCTAGGATTACAAGTGTGCGCCACCACGCCCGGTGGACTCTTTTTAAGTGAAACAAAGAACTTGATGACTATTTCCCTGAGGCTAAGCAGAATTTAAAAACACACAGGTGGACAGATATTAAGGGAGGGTGATATGAGTAGTATCCAGCTAGCTAGGTGTTATAGACTGAATATTTGCACCTCCCACTCAAATTCATAGGTTGAAATCCTAACCTCCAATGTGATAGAGTTAGGAGATGGAATCTTTGAGAGGTGATGAGGTTGTGAGGTTGGAGCTGTCACTATAGATTAGTACCTTATAAGAAGAAATGAGCTGAGTGACCCAGGCCTGTAATCAGCTTGGGAGACTGATATAGGAGGATTGAAGGTTTGAGGCTAGCCTCAGCAATTTAGCAATGCCCTTAGCAACTTAGTGAGACTTATTTATTTCAAAATAAAATATAAAAAGGGCCAGGGGTGTAGCTTAGAGGTAAAAATGCCCCTGGGTCCAATCTCCAGTACAAAAAAGAGGCGGAGGAGAGGAGGGGGAGGAGGAGGAAGACATCTTTCTGCATGGCCATTTGCAAACCTGGAAGCAGACCCTCACCAGATACCAGATCTAGCAGCACTTTGATCTTGGAATTTTCAACCTTTAGAACAATAAGAAATAAATGTTTATTGTGTAAGCTATGGTGTTCTGCTATGGCAGCTTGAATTGAATAAATGCTAGGGATTGCCTTCAGACAATGAAAGGTGTCTACAGCAGACAGCTGGAAATGGTATCTACAAGAGACTTTGAGGACAGAAGTCTAAATCCCATGGGCCGGAGGCACTAGTGGGATTGGCTTCTCTGGATCAACTGAGAAGGTCTCTCCTCCACAAATGTGGTCTCTTAGAGCTGCATATTTTTTCTGGTATGTGATCTGCCATCAGGTACTTCAGACAAAACTGTGACCTTAACTGTGCCATATTAGCTTGGTGGAAGACCAAGAGCCACTGGAAGAATTCACAGAATTCTGTTGCTCAACTTCAAAATGAAAATAACCTGCATAAAAAAGTTTATAGCCAAGTTGGGTGTAGTGGAACATGCCCGTAATCCCAGTACTTAGGAGACTGAGGCAGGAGGCTTGCAAGTTCAAACGTCATCCTCAGCAATGTATCGAGACTTTCAACAACCTAGTGAGACCCTTCTTCAAAACAAACAAAAATATTTTTTAAAAGGTTAGGGTTGTAGCTCAGAGGTAGAACATCTGTGTGTTCTATTCTCAGTGACACACACACACACACACACACACACACACACACACACACATATACACACACACAATTTATCACAGTTTTGTTCATAATACCAACACTTGGAAGCAACCAAGATGCCCTTCAAAAGATCAATGGATAAATAAGCTGTGGTGAATCCATACAAGAGAATATTATTCAGTTATAAAAAGAAATGAATGGCCAGGTGTGGTGGCCCATGCTTGTAATCGCAATACTTGGGAGGCAGAGACAGGAGGATTGCAAGTTCAAAACCAATCTCATCAACTTAGCGAGGCTCTCAGTAACCTAGTGAGACCCCGTTTCCAAGTAAGAAATAAAATTGGGTTGGTGGGTAGAATGCCTCTGGGTTCAATCCCCAGTACCAAAAAATAAAATAAAATAAAAAGAAAGAAAAGAAATGAGGTAGCAAGCCACAAAAAGATATAGAGGAACCTTAAATGTATATTGGTAAGCAAAAGATGCCAATCTTGCTGGGCGTGGTGGCTCACACTTGTAATCCCAGCATTTGGGAGGCTGAGACAGGAGGATTCAGGTTCGTGGCCAGCCTCAGCTGCTTAGTGAGGCCCTCCGCACTTAGTGAGACCCTGTTTCAAAATAAAGAATAAAAAATAGGGCTGGGGGTATAGCTCGGAGGTAGAATGCCCCTGAATTCAATCCCCAGTACCGAAAAAAAAAAAAAAAAAAAAAAGACACCAATCCGAAGGTAAACTTTCTTGAAATTTTCTTTCCACACTCTAAGTCTACTCAGAACAATAACAATGTATCAGTGCTATGTCACTGACTCTAACAAATGTTTCACCCTAATTCAAGATGTTAATAATAGGGGAAACTAGGTGCTAAGGATAGGACCTAGGGTCTCATACATGAGTCAAGCGCTCTATTACTAAGCTACAACCACAGCTCTGTCATGTACATGGAGCCCTCTCTTAATTGTGTCTAACTGACAGCACAGGGCTCTGCAGAATCCACAAAGAAAAACAAAAGCCCTTTTTTCTTGGAACCTGGTTCTGAAGCTAAGATGCACATAAGTTGGATGGATAGAGAACAATTCCAAGCCAAGATAATAAACAAGGGCTTGGCAGTGAGACCTGCTTATGTCGGTATGTGGCAAGAGAACTCAAAGGAAGAAATAGATACCTGTGAGAAAGGCTAACAGCGGAGACCTTGAGGGGAAATGAAGGGTAAGTGGATTCCTGAGAAAGATCTAGTAGAAATCCTGTTGGTCTAATGTATGCACTTTCCTTGGCCCAGCAAAGTGAATAAAAACAGTCATGGTTTGAGTTTAGGAGACAAGACACGGTGAGAGAGCCAAATACTGCTTCAGTTGAGGGATTCAGTATGCTTTTCCTGCTCTGTCCAGGATGGCCTCGAAGCTTACCAGGTGACTTCAGCAAACCTCCTATATGACCCTTTCTTCTTCTCTTATTTTGCCTTACCTTCTGGTGGTGTTGGGATATAAAATTAATAGGGTAAAAATCAAAACAGGAAAGCTGAAAGTCAAATTGTAAAACGTAACTGAAGGAGCCTCAAATAAGAAGTAGCAAACAGTGCAGGGGTCAGGGCAGGCTCAGAGGAGAGATTGCAGGGAGGAGAAAGGAAGAAGAATAATGTTGATTATTTCTTGAAAGGTAAGTCCCTTTCAGTTCTGCAGGTGAGAATGCCTAATGCCTGTCAGTAACCTCTAAAGGCCAAAGAAGCCTGGCGTGGTGGTGCACACTTGTAATCCCAGTACTTGGGAGGCTGAGACAGGAAGATTGCAGGTTCAAGACCAGCCTCAGCTACTTAGTGAGGCCCTCCGCAGCTTAGTGAGACCCTACTTCAAATTAAAGAATAAAAAATAAGACTGAGGATGTAGCTCAGAAGTAGAATGCCCCTGGGTTCAATTCTCAGTACCACACAAAAAATAAATAAGTAAATTAAGGCCAAAGAGCAAACACACTCTACAAGTGAAATAAGAATTAATATTCTCTCTTTGGGAAAGGAAGATAATAATACTCCTTAGTGTGTGGTGACCATTAGGTAACTAATGCTTGTAAAGTATCTGGAACAGCATTTAGCATATAGGTACTAGGAGAATTTTATTATTCATATATAATCAGTCCACAAAAGAATAAAAGAGCCAGGTATGGTAGCACACACCTGTAATCTCAATACTACAGAGGCAGAGATGGGAGGATTTCTAGTTCAAGAACAGCCTCAGCAACATAGCAAGAACCTTAGCAACCTAGCCAGACCATTTCAAAACAAGAAACATTTGAAGAAGGGCTGGGGGTGTAGTTCAGAGGTAGAATGCACGGGGTTCAATCTCTAATTCCAACACACACACACACACACACACACACACACACAAAACGAGAGAGAGAGAGAGAGAGAGAGAGAGAGAGAGAGAGAGAGAAGCAAGAAGCCAGTTACTCTTAACATTTGGTTGGAATATTATTATTATTATTATTATTATTATTATTATTATTATTATTATTGTAGTAATAGTAGTATGGTACTGGGGATTGAATCTAGGGATATTCTACCTCCAAGCTACCTTCCAGCTCTTATTATTTTTTTTAAATAGGGTCCCACCAAGTTGCTGAGGCTATCCCTGAACCTGTGATCCTCCTGTCTTAGCATCTCAAGTACTAGGATTACAGGCATACTCCACCACACCCAGCTGGTATATTATTTTTAAGTAACCACATATTTGCTCTTTCCAAAGTAAATGCTATCTAGGATGGGAATGAGACAGGTCAAATTTGTTATAAGTCTGGGCTTAATAACAAATCCATATTTTTGTTCAGATGAGGAGATATAATAATTACATCAAATGACCTCTGATGGCCTGATACTAAGGTGTCCAAAACAGGAGAATGTTCATCATATTTTAAAAACATCACACACACACACACACACACACACACACACACACAGACACATTTGTTTATTGTATTTATTTATTTATTCACTTATTAAGAGTCGCCTAAGGGAATAAGCCAATCTCAGTGCAAATAAGAGGGGCTTGTTCCAGATCCTCTTCCGAACTTGGATTCAGTGTTCCAAACCTGCTCAGGTTCCAAACCAACCAGATCTTTGCATGTTCCTGGTGCTTGCAGTCCTTGTGTCACATCAAGGCCCTCTGCTTGGCTAGGGACCTTTGTCCTCACCATGGGACAGAGTCTCCTGCTCCAGCCCACCATGCAAGGAGAAGAGTTGCCTGACTGTGCTCCTTCTATGTTGTACATTTGGTGGAGCAGAAGAGGAGCTGGATGGAGAACTCCTTTGTTCTGACATTTTGGAGAAGAACATCCCAGCAATGGCCTTACTCACCACCAGGAAACTGCACAGTGGGGATGAACAACAGCCTAGCTGCCTGAACAGTGGCTCCAGCTCATAGCATCTGTGAGTCTTACAGACTGTCTCTGCCGACAGCCCTGTGGTCCTTGGCTCCTTGTGGGTACCTTAGAATGAGGGAGAGCCTTCAAATCGGATTCCAATCCGTAACCTTTTAAAAGGCACATTTCAGTACCCCCTCCTTAATCTGGACTTATCATTCTCCCTCTAACTAGAGGAAGTTTGCTTATCAGAGTTCCAAGTAGTCCCCAAGGGTTCAGAGGCAAATCTCCCATTGGTTGCTGGGTCATGGGCAGCAGCACCTTGGAGAGTACAGAGTGGTGTCACTGCACTGGGGAAGTTCATCCCTGCAGAAAGTGATGAAAGATTTGAGTTGAGTGAAATTGGAGGGAAAAGTTAGCCTTTTAAGAAAAAACATGCAGAAAACTTATTCCCATGCTGAAAAGCCAAAAATAATTTTTAAAGTTTTTTTTTTTTTGCATGTGAGAGGTTGGATATTTATGCAAATATTATTTTTGAAATGAAGAATGACTGCAAAAAGGAAAGGCTAATAATAAATAATAAAAAAGGAATAAAGTCATAAGTTTATAGGTACCTTAGAAATAAATTCTAGTTTTGAAAAACAACTTGGGATTCTTACAATTCTTTCGAGATTTACATATGTGATATTCCTAGCAGAGGTAGTCGTTCTTATTTTTATTTTGAGTATCTTTAGTCTTAAAGACTCCATTGAAATACAAACTTCCTTTGGAAGCTGATCCACTGTGAGCGTGTGGTGCAGAATCATTCTTGAAGGTGTGACAATAGTGTATGTTTTCCCAATTTTCTATTTTGCATAAGAGGCTTTAACCCATGAGCATCATCATTAGTAGAAGGAAAAAAATAAATGTACCCTCTTATAAAAACATGAGATTGCTCAATAAATAAAATCCATTGTAAAATGAAAATTAGATTTCAGCTCTGAGGATGAAGCTGTAGGAAGCTGGCCACTTTTGATTCTGAAACGGGCTTTTGTAGTAGTTTTCTGAACCCCTGGAATAAAGAAGGTTGATTTGCGATGGAACCTTCAGGGTCTGCAGTCATATATTACAATATGTTGTAAATCCAGAGGGTACAATATAGATTTCACAGGGGGCCCCAGGGTTAATTGAAATTCCATCTGTTTCTTCCTTGTGACAGACATAGTATCCCGGGATATTCGTTCAGGATAAGATATGAGATTTTAAAAAAATTTTTTTAAGGCTCCAGTGGAAGTTTGCCTAAATCTGCTCCTCTCTACTTCCATTTCCTACCTTCAATTAAAGGGGGGAAAAAGTTTAAAAGACAGCTTTTATGTTCCCCACAGCTGCCCCTCGGGAGCCCCCCCTTTCCTCCAAGTGCATGCCGGGTAATGCTATGTATTCTTAGGCTCCCAATGGCCCCCATTACTGTCAATTAGTTACGGAATGCTACAGAGATTCATGCCTGACAGCTTGAGTAAAGGCAGGAGAAATGGGCTCAGTAGGGAGCGAGGGGCCTGATTCTTTTTTGTCCACAAGAAATACCTTTCTCAGCAAGGCTTTTAATGGCCTTCCCTTCTTTCTTTCCCTCTGCCCAGGCCTCCCCGCCATCATCCCAAACACACCATATACACATACACTCATATATGCACACACCAATGTGCTTGTGTGACTATCGCATGCACAGCACTGTGAGAACTCTCAGAGCTGGAGGCTCTGAAATGTCCTCATAACCTCTGACAAGACCAGAGCTTTCCAATTCCAGCTTCTATCTTTGCTATAATCTGATTCCCAACTTCCTCTCTTCAGAAAGTATCTTGTTACTCAGTGCTGCTGGGCCTTGGTTTATTAATACATTTCCCTTTAGCCGCCCTCCTCCCTCCTGAGCAGAAACAGCCTCTCTGGCCTCAGACTGCTCCTGTGCTGTCCCCTGGTCTGGGCTGTGGATTGGGTTGGCCATCCCCACCACGCCCACAGCCTTCTCACTCCTTTCTCTACCTTTTGCCTCTTCTCTTTTATACTTCCAACATTTACCCCTTCTTCCTCCTCCTATCCATGCCTAGATCACCCCGCCCACTCTGAAGACGTGAAGCAAGGGATTTTGTTTTATTTATGTATCTTCTCTCTCTCCTCTTCCTAACCCACCCTAGTATTTACTATAACAGGACTTTCCTGAGGTTTTTGTTCGTTACCTGCAACACCTGCTCTAGATATTTGGACAGATGTCTCCCTCTCATTTATATCTGTGCTCAGTGTCACTGACAGATTTTCATGACTTCCCAAGCTGAGGGTGTTGTACCTCATGTCCAGGTGATCTTTCCCGTCACTCTATTTTATTCTCTTCCTAGCCCGACTCATGATCTGAAGTTAATTCTTCACCTACATGTTTGCATGCATATTGACTGCTTCCTCCACTAGCATAGTCTTTATGAGGACCAAAGACTTGGTTTCATTCACAAACAAACCTGCCCTCCATAGAATAGCACCCACCACAAATAGGAGCTCAGTAGTATGTGCTGAAAATGAAGGAGCTAAAATAAATAAATAAGTAAAACAATGCCATTGGTTCTATTTTCAGGGTTAAGGAAAATCCAGTCCATGGGGGAACGATAGTGCATGCCTGTAATCCCAGTGGCTCAGGAGGCTGAGGCAGGAGAATTATAAGTTCAAGGCCAACCTGAACAATTTAGTGAGACCCTATCTCAAAATAACAAATTTTAAAAAGGGCTGGCTGGGGATGTAGCTCAGTAGTAAGTCACCTCTGGGTTCAACTCCCTCTACTGAAAAAAAAGGTGGGGGGACATCATACCAGTCTGCTGTCTTTGCTTTATATATGAGTATTAGGCTTTCTCTTGATAAAAAGATACACTTAAACTCCTGGGTTGAATCTCTAGTTACCCCCCCCCCAAAAAAAAGAAAGGCAAGTAGGAAAACAACAGATACTAACATGAAATAATGAACAGTAAGCTTAAAGTAAAGTGATCACATTTTTCCAGGTGGGTTTGAGGAAGATGACTGGGTAAAGGTGGCAGAAGACAACACACTAGAGAAACACACTGTCTGTGGCAAAGCATGCCAGGGTTATTCTTATTTGGAGTTCCTTCCTCTCCTGGAGCCCAGCCTGGTGCAGAATCACCCAAGCCCAAGAAAGGGGAGACATTCCTATCCCGTTTCATCCAGACAGTTGTGGGAAGGCAGAGTAGCAAGACTGAGGACAGGGCTCTGTAGTGGAAACAAGTGAGTGCTGGGTATAGAGTGACTCTGGGATCCCAGGGCAGGGATGCAGGCCTGTATTTCCCTGGCTCTTGCAGTCTGAGGAGGAACTGGGAAGACACCACCCAGAGCAGGGCTCTAGTCTGCAACCAGCAGCTACTTTACCTTGTCAACCCATCACCAGCCACAGACTGCCTCGAGATGCCTGTAGGATCATCAAGTTTCATAGTAACATCATCTGAGATGAACTAAGTGCTGACTTGTTACCCAATTGACCTGGCTTCAATGCTTTTTAAACTTTAATGTAGTTGAGTGTAGTGGCATATGCCTCTAATCCCAGTCTTGGGAGGCTGAGACAGGAGGATCGCAGGTTCTCAATCAGCCTCAGCAACTTAGTGAGGCCATTCACAACTTAGTGAGATCCTGTTTCAAAATAAAATAGGGCTGGGAGGGTGCAGTTCAGAGGTAGAAAGCCCCTGGGTTCAATCCCTAGTAACACACACACAATAATAATAATAATAATAATAATAATAATAATAATAATAATAATAATAAAAACAAAAACCCAACAACAGCAAGCTTTGCTTTGCAAATTATCTGACAATCTTGTCAAATGCTGTTCCTAGTCTTGAGATTCCCATTTCTA
The DNA here is from genome assembly GCA_004027655.1 of Graphiurus murinus. Lineage (NCBI taxonomy): Eukaryota > Metazoa > Chordata > Mammalia > Rodentia > Gliridae > Graphiurus > Graphiurus murinus. The sequence continues at coordinate 45,518 of PVLC010009389.1, forward strand.
ACAAGCTCCTGGGCGATGTATTGTTGCTGGTTTGCAGACACACTGAATAGCATCACTTCACCAACTAGCCAGAAGCAGAGCTGACTTTGTAAGGGGTGAATTGTCTTAATCTGAATCAAAGAAGCAAAAATTTCACTGATATATATTTCTTTCGGCCTTACAAATAAGAAAAAAAAAAGATGTATTTATGTCTATGGTTCTTGTAACTTTTTTTTTGGTAAATAAATTTAGGAGGTGCTGGGGAATAATAAATACTAAAGCTGTTTGTCCAATGTCAATTCTCTTTTTTAAAAAATATTACAATAACCCTATTACAATATTTTTGTAATAGTTTTTGTTGAGTCAAAACTATTACAAATTAGATGTGGTGGCGCATGCTTATAATCCTAGTACTTGGGAGGCTGAGACAGGAGGATTGCACATTCAAGATCAGGCTCAGCAACTTAGTGAGGTCTGTTTCAAAATAAAAAGTAAAATAGGACTGGGGATGTAGCTCAGCGGTAGAATGCCCCTGGGTTCCATCCCCAGGAATACACACACACACACACACACACACACACACACACACACACACACCCCAAAACAAAAACTATTGCAAAGTTTTCTTTCCCTTCCTGTGTGATGAAAGAGGTTACTTGGTAGAGAACAGACTTGCTGTCTTCCTTGCTTCTCCTTTTCTGATCTGCTAAAGAAAAGGCAGAATATGATGAGGTGAGATTCATGCAGTTTCATCGTGTTTGTGTGCTCCAAGACTCATATTGAAATTTGGTTATCACGGGAAGAGTATTTAGAGGTGGAACCTTTGAGAGGTGATCAGGCCAAGAGAGCTCTGCCCTCACATGCCTGCAAGGAGGGAGTGTGGTTCCTTCTTTCTCATTTCCTTCTGCCTTGGAATGTCTTCCACCATGTTATATGGTAGCAAGAGGTTCTCACCAGGTGCTGGTACCCTGATATTTGACTTCCCCAGCCCCCAGAACCCTGAGCCAATAATTTCTGCTCATTATAAATTACCCAGTCTCAGGCATTCTGTTATAGCAGCACAATCAGACTAAAACATATACGGTAACCAATGAATAAGATTTTTTTAGTTTTTTTTTTGTTGTTGTTGTTATTGTTGTTGTTAGTGAGCACTGAACCCAGGGACATTCTGTCTTTAAACTATACCCTCCCCACACACCAGCCCTTTTTATCTTTTTTTTTTTTTTAGGTACTGGAGATTGAAACCAGGAGCATTCTGCCTCCAAGCTATACTCTCAGCCTTATTTTATTTTTATTTTGAAACAGGGTCTCACTAGATTGATGAGAGTCTTACTACTTGTTGAGGCTGTCCTCAAACTTGCAATCCTCCTGTCTCAACCTCCCAAGTACTGGGATTACAAGCGTGCACCATCACACTCGGTCCCAGCCCTTTTCATTTATTTTATTTTGAAAGAGGGTATCACCAAATTGCAGGAGCTGGCCTTGAACCTGAAATCCTCCTGTCTCAGCTGCCCAAGAACTGGAATTACAGGCCTTCCCCACAGTGCCTAGTTTGATAAGATTTTGTTTGGAAGGAGGTACAAAGAAATATGCACACCTGCACATAGTTAATCCTCCCCAAGGCGTTTGGTCTCATAAACAGGCAGATTTGGGACTCAATGTACCGAGGCAACTTACATTTATAAATCTGGAAGCCAGGAATAGTGGTGCACGCTTGTAATCCCAGCATTTGGGAGGCTGAAACTGGAGGATCTGGGTTCATGGCCAGCCTCAGCTACCTAGTGAGGCACTCCATAACTTAGTGAGACCCTGTTTCAAAATGAAGAATAAAAAATAGGACTGGGGGGATAGCTCGGAGGTAGAATGCCCCTGAGTTCAATCCCCAGTACCACAATAAATAAATAAATAAATAAATAAATAAATAAATAAGTAAATAAATCTGGAAACTCAGAAGAGACCAGGTAGCATTTAAGTCTGAGCTAGGTATCAGCTGGGAGTCCAAATCCAAAAGGAACAAACAATCAGTCCAAATCCAAAAGGAACAAACAATCTAGAGAGGAAGATAACAAGCAAAACAATAGTAATTCAACATAGAAACTATAGTGTACATAATTTCAAACTGCCAGAAGTTTACTGGAATTAAAAGGAGTTTATGTTCAGAAGAGATAGATTTCAACTGAGATGGTCAGGGAAAGATTTAAATTGGAATGTGAAGAAAGATTAGGCCAGGAGAGAGAGGACTATGAGGGGTGGGTATACCAAATGAGTGGAAGAACATAAGCTTGAAGTTAGCAGAGAAAAGGGAATGGGGTCAATAAATTCAATTTGAGATATTCTGAGTTTTGCCTAATGGAAAGACACATGGAAAAGTCCAATAGACTATACTAGAAGAGCAGCCTTGCTTAGCAGTGGTCCTCACTAAAGCTGTGGAATAAAAGACAGGTGTACAGAGAACCACACAGAGTCAGAACTTCCGGAAATGCCTGCGTGTGAGGCCTGGATGGAGAGGGCCATGGCAGCAGCCGCAGAGGCACACAGTGTTGAAGAAGCCAAGGAAGAGGGAGTTCAGGAGCAGGCAGCCCCCACAGCACTAAGGCCTGAAGAGAAACCACACAAGGGAGACCAAGGACGTGCTCTTCCAAGCCACTGGGGTCTTTCCCAGCATAGACTGCACAGAGCTTCAGATGGGAAACCATATGACTAGAGATTAAGGAGCAAGCAAGTAGGACACAACAAAGTTGGAATTTGTGAACTTCCTTTTTTTTTTTTTTTGATACTGGAGATTGAATCCAGGAGCATGCTACCTCTGAGCTATCCCCCAGCCCTATTTAATTTTTTTGTTTTGAAACAGGGTCTTGATAAATGGCTGAGGCTGGCCTCGAACCTTCGATCCTCCTGTCCCAGCCTCCCAAGTAATAGGATTACAGATGTGCACCACCACGCCTGGCTTGTACTTCACTTTAGAAAAAAAGAAACATAGGAGGTGACGTGGAAGAAGAACATTTGGACTGACCATGACCTAAGGGAATTGGCAAAAGATGAACACGGTATTGCAAACAACAATTGTGATGAGCATGAATTTGCCAAGTCGGCAGAAACACAGATGTAAAAACAGTGGTCAGGGGACCTGACTCTGGGAGGGGAACCACACAATAGGCAGGGTGGGGGTGGGGTGGGCAGTACTGAAGTGGGCTGTGGAATGCCAGGGGCTCAGGAAGTCAGCCAGAGGCGGCTGTCCACTGATTCACACGGGGTCTGTGCACCTCCATTAGGAGAATCAGAAACTGTAGCATCTCACGAGAGGAGGAGGATGACTAAGAATGGTCACCAAGAATAACAGAGCCTACTTCATCCCTAGGCTTTCCATTGTGACAGACACTTGTACATCAGCTAAAGGATAGTCCTTCACTGAGCATGTGGGGCTTGAGTGTGCTGGGGACAGAGAAGTACAAAGCAGTGTCCCTGCCCTCAAGGGGCTTCAGTGCAGTCACAGTGTGGAGACAAGGCCCTCTGGATGCTGTGAGAGCCACCTCTCCTGCAGCAGAGACAGGATTTAAACATGGACGAGCTGGCTGGAGCAGAGTCCACTGAGAGACTGCCAGGTTACAGAGGAGCCATCCCCCCACTCATCATCCTAACATCCTCCCCAACCCTCCCTGCCAAGTCACACAGCTGCATCTTTGGGAGACCAGACATAGGGCAAGGCAAGGAGCACTGCGACTTTCTCCTATGAGAGAGACCTGAAAGCTATAGATACTTCCCACCCAGCATCAGGTATGAAACCGCTACTCAGCTTCCTTCTATGCGTGTTGTGGGGCACACTCAGCAGAGCAGGCTAGATTGACAGGAAGAAAGGAGGCAATGTGGGCGGCCAGGGGAAGTTTGCAGTCCTTGATGAGAAGTCAGGCTGATGCAGAGTGCAGGAGCAGCCCCTGGGGAGCTTCCTCTGAGGAGGAACCACTCTGCTTCTCCCCTGATCCCCATCCCATCCTACCTGGGGCTTTTCTCCAGTTCAGATCATTCAATTCCAGGGAAACATTCTGGCTCTGCCCCTTACCAGGTATGTGACCTTGGACAGGTTGTTTAAGATAACTGAATCTCATTTTTTCCTCAAATGGGGTAAAGATCCTCGTAGGAAAAGTGCCTGGAACTAAGTACTTGCTTGATGTTATTTTCAATTTATCCCCCTCTTCATGACAATGAGGGATTTTTCTTTTACCCAACCACAATATTTGGTAGTATTTTTTATTTTGAAACAGGATCTCGCTAAGTGACTAAGGCTGTCCTCAAACCTGCAATCCTCCTGTCTCAGCCTCGCAAGCGCTAGGATTACAGGTGTGTGCCACCACAAAAGCTTCCGCCTTTGGTTCAGATCCTTGTACCTATTCAGACTCCAGCCCTGTGAAAACACATAGCAATACTGTTGGTAAAATAGACGACTTTTCTATTAAGCTAAGTTCAGAGGAGGTGGCTATTTCAGTCATAGACTTAGGGAGAAATTGAAAAGATTTGTCTAACTGAGGACCTAACATCTCGGAGAAGTCCACTATCAAAAAAACTTTGTGTTCCTTCTTTTCTGTTTGTTACCAACACAGTCTAAAGTTCAAATCTGGGCTTGCGGCAATCTTTTCCTCTTGCTCTTATTGGTTGAAAATCGCTGTCATTTCATCACGAATCCCTGCTTTACCTGTCTTCGTGATTCAAGGGCCTCTTCAACCCTTCAGCCTCTTTAGAGTTCCAGGGGCCTGCAAGGGAGGAGGGAGGGAAGAGAAGAGACTGGGGAAGAGAGGCACAGAAGCAGTGGGGAGTGAAGTGCAAGTCCCATAACAGTAGGACACAGCCTGGAAGGTGGCACATGCCTGTAAATCCAGTACTTGGGAGGCTGAGAAGGGAGGATCTCAGGTTTGAGGTCAGCATTGGCAACCTAGGAAGATCTTGTTTCAAAATAAAAGCTAAAATAGGGCTTGGGGTTTATCTCAGACGTAGAATGTCCCTGGGTTTGATCCTTAGTACCAAAAAAAAAAAAAAAGAATGGGACTCTTGAAGAATAGAAGAGTTCAGCAAACCACCGACACTACTTTTCAGATCTTCCTAATGTCTTGGTCACTGTCCCACACTTTTAGGGGTGTGTGTGTGTGTGTGTGTGTGTGTGTGTGTGTATGTGATGGGAGGTGGGGTAGCTGTATACTTAGTCTTGAAAATGAAAAAGCTCCCTCTATTGACTCCTGAAAGCCCGAGATAAAGAGAACCACATGGGACGCTTTGTGAGAAAGGAGAGCTCAGAAACTGGCCTCCTTTTTCCCATTATTGTGCTAGTCTCCTCCTCCCCAGCCCCTCCCCCTCAAAATGCCCTCCCAGCCCCCACCGGGCCCCGCCCCCCTTTCCCGCTCAGCTCTCTTTTCAAACCCTTACTGCCGAGGCCCCCTCTACAGAGCCCAAGACCTCCATTCAGAGTCACTGGTTTGGGTAAAATCCCTTATTCACCCCTTACCCACCCCCCTGCCCCATCAGCTGAGCCTCAGCTCAGCCCTCACAAAACAAAACAAAACCAGCCCATATAATTGATGGTGGCTGTGGAGGCCCCCCTGCGCTCTCCCCCAGGGGCTCGGGCCCAGGCGGCCTCCATTCTCCAGGCTCCCCCTCCTGGCCCCCAGCCCCGGCCGGATTTTCCTAGTTAACAAGTGCGTGCTGTTATAATTGTGCCCCTATCATATTTATCCCCTTTCAGAGGCGATCTGCGCTTTTGTCGGGGGCAACGGGCGCATCTTTTGACATTGCAGCCTCTCTGGCTGCCCGGGTGGGGGTCGGAGGTGGGGGTGAGAGTGGCTGGGGAGGCGCACCACGCTTTGGAGCTGGAGCTGCAGCGAGCCAGGTTGAGGAGGAAGGACAGAACAAAACCCCGGGACAAGGGGGACGGGCGGGAGAGGAAAACATTGTAACTTGTTAGTGACCCGATGAGGAGGAGGCTGGGGAGGGTGCTGAGGGCCTGATCCATTGAAAAGATGTGGCTTCCCTCTGGCCAGACTGCAAGGTGGCTACCTTTATTACACCTCAGCTAAACTTCACTTTCACAAGTTCACTAAGCCTTAAGGAGATGAGAGAAACAGAAAGAGAAGGAGAAAAAAGGAAGTCAGAGAGATTAAGAGAGCAAGAGCAACAAAGAGAGAAAAGGAAAAGAGGCAGAAAAAAATGGATTTCTGGTGTTCCTAAGGGACTAAGAGATTTGGCAAAGGTTTCTTAAGTCCCCTTTAAATACAAAGCTTAGGCAATGTCAGCAGAATCCCCACGCCTGACTAGTAAACTTCCCGGGTTCTTTCCTGTTCATTTCCTTCCAGAACGTGGAGGTCGAGGGATAGAAGCAACATCTAGAAATGTCCTCCAACTGATGGCTGCAGAGTACTGACATCTCCAGGGAGAAGAACTTCAGGAAAACCGTAGCGGATGAATTTTCACTTGACCCCACCGGACAGTGGCATTTTCATCCCAGCAGTACCAGATGAGGAAGTTGAGCAGCTCCGGGATTTACACAGGCCCAAGGTGGAGCCAGGGATGGAGAACATCTGCCTGCCGGGCGCACAGCCAGCCTTTGCAAAACCACAGCCAGCGTCTCCAAGGTCAGGTTTCTGGGGAAGAATGTACACTGACGAGGAAATCTGAACGACAAAACTCCAACATTCTTTTTAGGAGAAGAGCATGCAGAGAGGACATTGAGGGGAGAGATTAGCCTTTGGGATTAGTCATCTCATGACTTAGTTTTCTTCCCTTATAAGACAAAAAGAGGAACGTCATGGAAGGCTTCCTAGAAGGAGATGCTCCTAGTTTTCTCCAATGGTGTTCTTTCACTTTTCTAAATAGTATGTTGTATTCATAAAATCCTTGCCCTTCCAAATGACTCAAAGCATCCACAAACATTAATTCAGCTGCCTCAGAACAGTGGTGGGTGACATTTGTTATTACTCTCAGTTATCAGATGGAGAAACAGGTTTAGAGAAATTAAATCTCTAGTGCAAGGTCACTTTGCATGGTAGAATTAGGTCCTGAACCCAAAATTCTTAAAATGAAATCCACTCACCTTTTTGTAAGATCAACAGCATCTAAGTGTTCTTCAATGAAATTTCTAACCGTTCATTCTTACTTTTATGCCAACCTTTTCCTTTGTCTCCTTATGTAATCTTTAAAAGGTACCCAAGAGGGGTGCAGTGGTACATTACTGTAATCCCAGGATCTGGGAGACTGAAATGGGAGGATCGCAAGTTCAAGGCCAGCTCTAGCAACTTAGTGAGATCCTCAGCAACTTAACAATACCCTGTTCCAAAATAAAATGAGCTGGAGGTATAGGTCAGAGGAAGAATGCCTCTGGGTTCAATCCCCAGTACCAAATAAAAAGTGCCCACTATTCTTTTATAATCTGTGGGGCAGTATGAAAGCTAAGATTTTTTTTTTACCTCAGAATAAACCCCTCAACATTCACTTTATTCTTCCATCATTCACTTGCTGCTCACCCTAGGATTGATTCACGTGTGTTCAGGAAACAGGATATCTGCCATAAACCCCTTTTCTCAGGATTATAAGGCTGGTAATAGTAAAAGAAAAGAAAAAAAAATGTCCTGTGATACGTGCTTCATATTTTATGAAAAGTTTCAGATAGTCTTTCAGCTGAACTTCACTATAGCTCTGATAGTTATATAGATCAGGAAATTGAATCAGTGTTGAAGAGGTTTGTATTCAAAATCACACCACTAGGAAGTTTGGGGAGGGGATACAAACCCAGATCTCCTAGGCTTCAGGTACAGAATATTTTGTGTTAGTGCTAGAAGGGGTCATTAGAAGATGAATTTCTCTTCATATAGCAGTGAGGCTTACCTTGGTATCTCAAAATAAATCAGCCTCAAGGAAAATTTGTAGACGTGATAGAGTGGAATATTTCCCAGGCCTTGCTTAGGAACTTCAAATCACTACTTAATAATCAGAAAGACTACAGCAAACGTAACATGAACTATGACATGATTTTGATGTGAGGACATGAGATTTGGAAGCATGCTGAAACACTCTGTCACTCTGTGGGCATAATTTATTCAGGCAAACTACATGCTTTGGGGCCAAAAGTATCCCCTATTATAGAAAAGATTATGTGTTTTGTGGATGTTGAGTAAAATGTTTTAATATATTAATTAGGCCCAAATGTTTAATATACTGTCAAAATCATTACTAATGACTTGTAATTACTTATAGTTTACTTGTAATGACTTGTCATCACTTGTAGATTACTAATTTTGTCTAGTTCTATCAATTGTTGAGAAAGGGGTGTTAATATCTCCAGCAGGACTTGTCTGTTTCTCCCTTTAATTTTGTCCATTTTTGCTTTATGTATTTTGAAGCTCTGTTATTAGGTGCACTCACTTGTTATTTCGTCTTCCAGATAAAGACACTCCCTTGTCACGGGGTAGCTGGTCCACCTCTCTGTGCTTAGTGTTCCCGTGGCTTACCTTTCTGCCTAGTTGCTTACAACCTTCAGCACCTACTCTGAATCAATGCACCCAAATTCCTATTTCTATAACAGCCACTTGTGAATTGTGTTAGTTTGAGTAAGATATTGAGTGTATGATCATCTCTAGGTGAATCAAGAAGAGGAAATCTCTGAACTCAGTCAAGATCAGGTGCATAGGCCGAGCTTACAGAAGTGACTGGCTCCTGTGGCCCATGTTAAAACTCATCCTCT
>PVLC010009390.1:0-37033 GCA_004027655.1 Graphiurus murinus
AAAAAAAAAAAAAAAAAAAAAAAAAAAAAAAAGAAAGAAAGAAAGAAAAAGAAAACCACAGTTGAGGAGGAGAAGAGGGTAAAGAATGAGGGCTAGGCTGGCTGCAGCTGGGGTGGTTAATTTCCCTCCTGGCTGGGAGGCCAGGAAGCCATAGACGCGCTCTTTCATGGGGTGCTCAATCTGATGAAGAAAGAAGCTACAGAGAACACGGTAGGAAAATCTGGAAAGTTCGATTTAATGCGGTTTGCGGCTAAAAATAGAGTCCTTAAAGCTTGACCCAACTCGCCAGAAATCTGGGGTCAGCTGGAAAACTGAAATGTCTTTCTCTTGGTTATTTCTAATGGAATCCAGGGTCAGAGTGTAACAATGGGCTCCTTCTTCCACTCAGGACGCCGCTCAGCTTCTGCAGCTATTGTCTGACTTATCAGTACAGTCCTGGAACACAGCCCTGCTTTGTGCAACTCTGAAAGGAAGGGGAACTGCCGAAAAACGAAAGAGCATTCCACTCACGCCACGACACAAAACAGACTGGAGGAACCTGGCTTTTCTCAATAATGCCTATGCCCAACAATAATCTGATGCTTTTGCACATAGACTGAGGAATCAAATCAGGGCATAGGATAAAGGGTCACGGTTCCTGATCAAATTCACTCATTGAACAGTATTTTTAGAGCATTCATAACATACTACCGCACTGTGCTAGGAAGAGACTATGCAGGAGTGATTTTTTTTCTTTTTTTTGCAGTACTGGGGATTGAACTCAGGGGCATTCTACCTCCGAGCTATACCCCCAGCCCTATTTTTAATTCTTTATTTTGAAACAGGATCTCACTAAGTTGCAGAGTGCCTTACTAGTTAGCTGAGGCTGGCCGCAAACCCGGATCCTCCGGTCTCAGCCTCCCAAATGCTGGGATTACAAGCATGTGCACCACCACGCCTGGCTGCAGGATTGATTTTTAAAAATATTTTTTTGGCCCCTGTAAAGCTTGTTTTCTTAAGAAGAGGAGAGGCAGAGACACATAAGTAAAATATATGGAAATAGATTGCCTTTTTAAAAAGTGGGAAGGATTAATGAAGAAAAGAGAAAAAACATGGTGGAGAGGAGAGAGGAAATATGTTAGGGAGGTGAAATTTTAAACTAGGTGACCCAGGAAGATCTCACTAAGATAATGACATTGTCCTAAAGATTTGAGAGAGAAAGAGAGAGAGAGAGAGAGAGAGAGAGAGCAGGAGTCGTCAGTGCTAACCCAGGAAGCACTAGCTGTTCTTTGCATCTCAAATAGGACAAAATGCAGGGAGTGCTGGCCTTGGGGAATCAGCAGGAGGGCTGCTGTTGGATTCCAGGCTGTAGGACTCCATCTTAGCTCTGATGGAGAGAACAGAAGCCAGCACCACAGCGCCTCCGTGCATGCAGAGCAGAGAGCACGTTGGCCTCGACTCTGGACTTCAGATTGTTCATGGTGCACTCAATGGGTAGGAATGATTGTGCAACCCAGATTTGAGGAAGTCTAGGAAATGCAGATTTAAGCTTTTAGGTGTCTCCAAATGGAATGAGGGTAGAATTGGGGTTGAGATGTTCTCCTTACTCTTCTACCAGAGGGAGGGACGTGGATAGGAGAGGATTCCTGGGGGGAGGCAGGGGGCCCCCCACCCAGGGACCCTTTACTGACTTGCACTCTATTCTCTGAGTGATGATTTAGCGACTGTTCAGAGAACACACGAAATGTGTGCAACCAATAAAATGATCCAGATAAAAATAAGCTTTCGTAAAAGTGGTGCCATGAACAGGGAAGAGGGCACATTCTAGTTGCACTTCAATGATGTGGCAGGAGACTCAATTTCCCCTGGTTCCCGAGACAGGATTTCTGGAGGCCGAAATCAGAGACAGGTTTCTTTATTGATGGCTCAGGTGACAAACTCATGGATCTGACCCTGAACAAAGGGCTCACATGACTCTTATACCCGCAGTCTCTCACTTTGGAGCGGGGAAGGGTAATATTTCGATTTATTGTATCTAGCATAAGCAGGGCGCTTAAGTTACATACCATTCCCCAGCTCTCTCCAGTCTTTTAACTGGCTCTCTCTTGTTTACATTAAAGAGAGCTCCTGGATCATGACTCTGGGTTGCCAAAGACACACCTCCCTTATCTTTTGCTCACTTGCTTGAGGGCAGCTAGGGGGAGGAGTTGGGGAACTCTTACTTTCATCCATGTTGGGTCTAAACTCCTAATAATATATCTGAGGCTCTGAGGGTTTCCTACCTCAGTGGGGCCAACTGTGTTCCACTGGATTAAATGCTGGACACAGGCTCTGGACTACCCCAGAGCCCAGCTATGGTGAACGGGGAACGGGGTCCAGTTTGTCTTGCTTGGACACACAGCCTTCTCTCAATTGTCTGCCCTGCTGACTTTGCCTGCAGCATCAGACAGAGAACAACCTTTCCTAGACAGTAGACCCACTCCCTCAAACTCACAAGCTCAAGTCAGTAATAAAACCTTAGAATGCAACCAGGCGTGGTGGTGCACACTTGCAATCCCAGTACTTGGGAGGCTGAGACAGGAGGATCTGGGTTCGCAGTCAGCCTCAGCTACTTAGTGAGACCCCCCCGCAACTTAGTGAGACCTTGTTTCAAAATAAAAAGTAAAAAATAGGACTGGGGATGTAGCTCGGATGTAGAATGCCCCTGGGTTCAATCTTCAGTACTGCACAACAAAAACCTTAGAATGCAAAAGTTCATTAACCTCTCTAAACCCTTCCTCATCTCTTCTACTGCAAAATCCTAAAATTGTCTACTTCAAAATATTATTATGAAAGCCAGGCGTGGTGGCGCATGCTTGTAATCCCAGCATTTGGGAGGCTGAGACCGGAGGATCCAGGTTCGCGGCCAGCCTCAGCTACCTAGTGAGGCATTCTGCAACTTAGTGAGACTCTGTTTCAAAATAAAGAATAAAAAATAGGGCTGGGGGTATAGCTCGGAGGTAGAATGCCCCTGGGTTCAATCCCCAGTACCGCAAAACAAAACAAAAACCTTAGAATGCAAAAGTTCATTAACCTCTCTAAACCCTCCCTCGTCTCTTCTCCTGCAAAGCCCTAAAATTGTCTACTTCAAAATATTATAATGAAAAATAATGAAGATGATTATGCAAAGTGCTTAGCACAGTTGCTAGCGCCTAATGGCCACTCAAATGGTGTCTATTATACAGGGATGGAATAAACTCATGACATGGTATAGCTTGTATCAAATGCTACTAGCAGTCCACTTGATGGGAACCTCTTTGAGATACGGGACCATTTGCATTCTTAAGTCCTCTTTCATTTTGTTTAGTAAGTAGCATATGTTTACTTATGTAGTTTTGCTCCTGGCAGAAATATATGCCAGGACATATGAATGTCAGTCCTAAATTATTTATGGAATAAAATGCTATTATCTAGTAAAACATTGTCATACAAAAATGCTAATTGCATACTTTTTTAGACAGAACAAAATATGAGCATTTAATTGGGCGAAAGTTCTGAGAGATCTGAGTACAAGTACCATCTAAGTGAAAGAAATCAAAGCAAGGATTAAAAACATAAGCAAACAGCAAATATCAAGAAATCTCAAATCAAATTTCCTTTATAAGTGCCCTAAGATCTTCTACTATCATATGAATGTTTTTTTTTTCATATTAAGAGAATTTTGATTAAAGTAGTTGTTTAAAATCAGTCAACTACAAAATAATTTTTACTCTTCCATTTTTACACAAGACTATTTTTTTTGTTTGTTTTTACTTTGGGGCTGTTATTCTAAAATAGTTATGTTTAAGGATAACATATCAAATTACCAAAATAATCCTGTGCGTTCACACGCTCCCCTGCCAAACATTCTGAATGTAAAAACACTCCTGCTTCATCATGAGCTCATAGAAGACTTTGTTCTTCTTGCCTTTAAATTAGCCCGTGTATTTTACTGAAAACTGCCTTTTATTACTTCCCCTTATATTTTCTAATAAATATTAAAGTGATTGACCTTTTGTAACATTCGTCTTCATCTGTAAGCCATCATCAAAGGGCTGATTAAAAGTTAATATGGAGATTAAGGTTGTCGAGCACTAGGGCTACTGCTGCCTTCAAGGAAGCATCTTTAACATTCTGAAAGCAGAGCGCTTCTTTCTCCATCCAGGCGGGTGAGGCCTTAATCCCCTCTGCTTCAAGAGATAACCATTTATTTCCATTTCTAAGGGTCCATCTCTTGCAGAGTTCAGAAGAATTGGAATCCAATAACTGGACAAGAAACAACCTCCATGGGACTCCAACAACCTGGACCCCCCCCCCCTAGCCCCAGAGAGGTAAGCTGCTACACTGGGGGCAGTCACCAGAGTCAGAGATAAGTGACCCAGGAGAAGGCACACAGCATCATTGCCTAAGCATGACCTGGAAGAGGAGGGAAGTCCAAAGGTAAGAGTACCCATGCAGAAGCAGACAGCCCAGTGAAGATCCCAGGAAAAAAAAAAAAGGTCACATAAACCAGACGTGGTGGCACATGTCTTTAACCCCAGTACTTGGGAGGCTGAGACAGGAGGATCGCAGGTTTGAGGCCAGCCTCAACAACCTAAGGAGACTATATTTCAAAATAAAATAGGGCTGGGGGGATAACTCAAAGGTAGAATGCCCTTCAATTCAATCTTCAGTACCACACACACAAAAAAAGAAGAAACGTATTTAAAAAAAAAAAAAAAAATTAAAAACACAAAGAGACAACAGTCCATGAAAACAAAGTGATATTAAAATGTTATATCTCCTCCAAAAATAACAAGTATTGCTATTTGAGTTATCCTGCGAGTCTTGAAAATTATTTTTTAGCTGGGTGTGGTGGCCCACGATACAGAGAGCTAAACAGATGACTGGCACAATAATAGAGAAGGGTTGGAAGAAAAAGAAGGAACTAGAACAGCCACCGTGACAGGCCTGCCAGCTAATTCTGCTCTGCAAATTTAGTGACCTGAGGCTTAGGGCAGTTGCTGAACAGAAGCAATAAACTTTCTTGTGTCTGAATAACTCTCTAAACTTTCCCTCTTGGAACAGTTATCTCCATGAAGGAGCTGAGAACTTAAATCAGTGGCCCAAGGCCACAAAATTAGCGAAAGAAGTCTGGGCTAGAAACCAGACTCCTGCTTGCTATCTACTCTTCTTTGCAACACAACTACTGGAAAGACATCTGTCAGGAATCGTGCACTCCCACATGTCACCATTGCACTCTTAAAATAATGGCATTTCACAGTCCCCAAAGACTTTCACGTGTTGTGTAGCCAGTGCGTACTAAATGAGGACCTTTGTGAAGGATGTCAACATATTTTTCCAGCCCCCCGCATGACTGCGATTGGACTTTGGGACCCTAGTGATCACGGAAGTATATAAAACATTACAGAGTCAAGGCCTCCCTGCAATTTTCCAAGGTTCATAATTTGGAAACTACTGATTTAGTCCAATCCTCTCATTTTACAGAAAGGAATCCAAAACCCATGGAAATGAATGAATCACCCAAGGACAGGAAGCGAGTTATTCAGAGACCCAAGAGTGTTACCCTCTTTGCTGCTTTTCCTCCTCTCTGATTGGGAACAATTTCTCTTTTGTTTCGCTCTGTGGTTGCAGTTATCATGAGATTTTAATTCTACTTTGAGCACTCTGTTAACTTGGCCACACTATTTTCCATACTGTCTCTAGTTTGTTCCAGCAGAGAATCCAATGATTTCTCTGTTCTCTGCTACTGATTGATAGGGTGCCAACAAACTCTGAGGATGGTTAAGTAAAGAGACATTCATTAAACACAAATAGAAGCACGTGGAAATGCTAGGAAAAATAAATCCAGGGTGCTTGTCTTTGCCACCATTAAGTGATGACTTGGACCGAATGTTTCCGTTAACTCCATCTTTGCCTTTGGATTTCTGTGGAAATCTTTCTACGAGGCTGCAGAAGGGAGGACAGACACCTAACGCTCACCCGTCATTGGGGTCCTCTGGTGTCTGGGAGCATTTTCATAATCCATTCAGTCATTATCTCATTTTGCATGAAGAAAAAGATAAAGCAGGATCAGCCTATATTTTGGAAATTTCTTACAGAATACCGTAAGTTTTACAAATGAAAACATACTGCATTTTTGTTCAGACAATGACTTTGTTTTGCGTTTAAAGTAGATAATTATCTTGTATGAGAAGTCAGAAGCAATACCAGTGTTTAAACAGCTGAAGATGGGAAGACATGGAACTGGTGTTTCTTCTGACCTTACATACAAGAGCAAAGTTCCGTATTTCCAGCTTCATCAGATCTTTACTAATCTTGATAAGCTTACCTCTATGGCCAACATGACAGTAATCATGTAATAATCTCGCTTTTTCCCTCCTTTATTTTTACCAGGAAATTGGCAATGAGTTTAAAAATAAGCAAGAAATCACAATGGAAATATCATCCTAGAAAAATGTTAGTAGATGTCATATTGACCCACTCAAAAGAGGACAGAGACAGTAGGATTGCCAAAGACTGAAAGTAGTTATTAACGTTTACAGTGACCTTTCCTTTTCCGTTTAGAGCCTAAACATCTGTGGTCTAAATTTTAGTTGCAACGTATTTCTCTAGGGGTTTCAACCCAAGCTGAAAGGAACAAGGTCAGCTAGGGTGGGTTCAATCGATAGAGACACCCAACATGCATGGCGAGGGAGGAAGGGGGTCCTGGGTGGGGTATGGAGGGAAACCCACCAAGAGCTCTGTGTATATACATTTGTGTCACTTTGAATCTCATTATGATATATAATTACATTGCACCAACAAAAGTACTAAAAAAGAAGAAAAATAAAATAGACCCTCCTTATGATTCATCTCCCATCCCTGACCCCCTCGGTCGTTCTCCTGGAGTCTCTGCCCTTATTTCTGAAAAAAAAAAAAAATCTCTGTATCTATAAATTTCCACATTTAAGAGAAAACATACATCTACTTGTGTTTTGGGTCAGGCTCTACCTGCTTGGTACGATATTCTCAAGTTCCTGCAAAAGGAGAGATTTTGTTCTTATGGCTGAGTAAAATTCTACTGTGTGTCTATGCCAAAATTCTGTGATCCATTCACCTGTGGATGGATGATACCTAGGCTGGTTCCATAATTTGGCTCTTGTAAATTGTGCTGCTACAAGCATAATCATAATATTCTGATTTCATTTCCTTTGGGAAGATGCCCAGGACCACTATTGTTGGGTCGTATGGTAATTCCATTCCCATTCTTCTGAGAAACCACCACGCTGAGTGTAATAGTAGAAATAATGCTATGAATGTATAGAAAATTATCAATTCCAATATCAAAGAGCTACGTGGGGAGGGGGAGGGAGGGGAGAGGGACCTGGTGGGGAGGGCACCAAGAACTAGGCACATGCATCTCTCTGACACTCTGTACCCCAATATGATGTAAAATTTACAATGCACCAAAATAAAAAAAAAACAAAATAAAACAGACAATTATTAAGAGATAAATTTTCTATAGTCTGTGTAAATTCCTTTGAGATATATTTTTATTTCTATTACATTCTTTTATTTTTTATGTTTGTATTGGTGCATTGTAACTATGCGTCATAGTGAGATTCAAAATGAGACAAAACCCCTCAACGCTGGCTCCTCTTTCCTGCCTCCCCGTAGTGAGTTTGGTAATGATATTTTCACGTACTGGCATGATCTTGTTTGGACTGTATCTCTTGCCTTTATTTCTAAGCTTGAATTTTAAGTGGGATAAAATAGTCAAGCCCCAAATGATGGACACAAGCTCATTCCTGAGGTCTTATGAGGAAGTAAGGAGGAAGACGCAGGTCAGTTGTTTTAGTCTTGTGAAAAGGTACCAACCAGGAGCAAATCGTGATGGGTGTTATGAAATGGACCGGAGGGAGAACCAAGCCAGAACAGGGTTCTTCGGAGCAAGTGAATGGACAAATTCTCAGTCAGCGTATCATCCTACAAAAGGCCACTTTCCTGTCCACATAATCCTTTGGACTCTTCCTCTACTCCAACTTTCTCTCTGCCACCGAAACTCTGCAACAAATAAATAAAGCTCCAAAGCAGCCCAGCGTAGTACAAAGTAGTTATGAATTTCCCATTAACTTCTGGCCACATCTCCTGGAGGAAGACTTCTGAGACTACGAAACTGTCTACATCACAGGTGGAGCTTGCTAGTCAGCGAGACAGCAAGGGGAGAAGACCGGCAGGAGCCACTCAAGAAGTAGATGCGACTAACATAGATTTCTGCCTTCCACCAAGTCAGCCTGACAATTGAAAGTTAAGAAGTTGCTATCACTCTGATTGAGAGAGAAAAGTGCAGTCCTATTACTTTAGCAAGTGGGGCAATCCTCTGGTCTCAGTCTTCCAGGTGCTGGGATGATGAGCATGTGCTACCACACCTGGCTCAATGAACATCTATTGAAAGATACTTTCCTCCCACTTTATTTTCAACCTTTCTTATGTGTGTGTGTGTGGGGGGGGGATACTGAGGATTGAACCCAGGGATATTCTACCACTGAGCTACACCCCCATCCCTATTTTTAATTTTTACTATAAAACAGGGTCTCACTAGGTTGATAAGAGTCTCACTACTTGCTGAGGCTAGCCTCAAACCTGTGATCCTTCTGCCTCAGCCTCCCAAGTACTTGGATTACAGGTATAAGCCACCATGCTTGGCTTATTTGCAACCTTTCTGACCTATCTTTACTTTCTAAGTATTATCTGGCAGAGTACCTGCATATAGTCCCCCTTCAAGAAATCTTTATGGAATGAATGAATGAATGAATGAATGAATGAAGCATCATGAGAAGAACACTTATGTACCTATGTGTGAAGTATCATTCTTGTTAAAGATGTATCTCTAGGTCTTGAATCTTAGGCAGCATGGGAATTAAACATTTTGCTTAGTTGGTTCATTTAGCTATTTTCTTTGTTACAATTACTACTGAGTTTTTCTTCCATCTAATTTCTCTTTCTGTGTTCACCACATCTTCTTTTGTGTTTGCTCTTACTTTTCATGTCTTACAGAACATACCCTTTTTTTAAATCTACTTTCTCACAGTAGATACTTATAAAAGATTAGGTTACACGTTTGTATTTTTTTTCTTTTTGGCAGTACTGAGGATTGAACCCAGGGTGTTCTACCTCCAAGCTACACCCCCCGTCCTATTTTTTAATTCTTTATTTTGAAACAGGGTCTCACTAAGTAGCTGAGACTGGTCGAGAACCTGCAATCCTTCTGTCTCAGCCTCCCAAGTACTGGGATTACAAGCCTGCACCACCACACCTGGCTACGTGTTTGTATTTTTAACAGCAGCTAGTGTTTATTTATATGTATGCTCAAACCTAGAGCATTTTTTTTTTATGCTTTTGCCACCTTTTGGTCCTCCTGTTATCAAACACCAGAATCTCCTTGGAGTTTATATATGAATCATTTTGGTCAAAATGTTATTGCAAATTGTTTTCTCAGGCAGCAATCAGCTTCAGTGACTTCTAGACCTGACCTTACTTCCCATGTCTTAGCACAACTCCTCTCTTTCATGGATGCGTATCACATCTATCATCTAGATGTGAATGTCTCCAATATTCTGTCAGAGAAGGTTCTTTAATGGCAAAACTTCTGAGTTCATGTTTAAAAAAAGTCTCTATTTGAATCACATTTAGATAATTTCAAGATAAATTATCTTTCAATTAAAGACATTTCAGTTCAACAATCTGGTGCTAGTGATAGTTTATTGATACTAATTGTTAAAGGAGAAGGTAAAACCCCTGGGTCCCAGCATATGCACCCAGGAGGAAACTAGTATGCAAAGACCACTTTGGAGCAGAAGGTGTCTTGACTGACTTCTGGCTGTGACCATGGACCCCACTTCCCTTCCAGGAGTCGCTTATGTGCAGGGAACTTTCAGACCTGACATAGTTTCCAGGTCCATGAGGAAAGCGTGGAAGGGGAAGGCAGAAACCACCAGCTTCCTTCCACCTGCTGCAACCCAATCCAGCCAGACTCCAGAATGGCCTTAACCTGAACTAACCCAGGTGGTGGGCAGAGAACAGAGCATATCTGGAAGGCTCCTTTTCCTCACCTGTGATCCTGCTGGGTTGCTAAAGGAAATATGTAAATTGCTGAAAAGGGGTCCCCACATCTGCAGAGACCACTGTGCTTCGGTGAGGACATCAGTAGCCAGGGCTAGTTTGCCAGTTTCCTAGAACTTCAGGGTATATATGGTTGTGTGCTGTGTGCAGATATGGTGCATCTAGCTTTCAGAAAATATCCCTGTGGTTTGATGTTAACATTAAATGACCCCATCTTCATGGTTTCTACCCTGCATTGACACTTAGGTTGTACCAACCATCGAGGAGAAATTTGATACTTGGAGATTTTTTTCATTATCTTTCGACCTATCCATTTTTCTTCCCATCCATCCAACTGAGTAATTGAAAATTCAGTGTAGCATTTGTAAAATATTGTTTATCTGCTAATAAAACATTTGATAATGATTTTTTCCTTGCAAGTTTTATAGGTATTATAAAGAAAAATATTTTCCAAAATGTTTTTTTATTCAAGAAATAAAGGTAAATTGTTAATTAGGTTGGTTAAACTAGTATATAAATCAAATTAAATATAATCTAAATATACATAAATGTAATATAGGTATAAAATAGGTTAAACTAAATATACCTAGTTATTATTTTTTTTCCTATGATACTGGGGATTGAACCGAGGAGCATTCTACCTTTTAGCTATCCCTTCAGCCCTTTTTATTTATTTATTTTTTTATTTTGAATCAGAGTCTCTGCTAGTTTTCTGAGATTCTTGCTAAGTTGCTGATGCTGGTCTAGAACCTGCGATACTCCTGTCTTAGTCTCCCAAGTACTGAGATTACAGGCATGCATAACTACACCTGGATGTACCTAGTTATTTTTTACAAAGGAGTACACAGAATTCTTAATATGTTAATATACATTATGAATATTTGGGAGGAAGTTATAGGATAAGTATGTATCAAAGATGGGTTTCTTTAAAAGTTGAAAAGACACAAATATTATGTATGTGACAAAGACTCATTTAGTTCATTAGTGAGAAAACCAATCAAATGCTATTCAAAGAATAGAAATGTATTCAGTGCACTAGAAAAAACATACTGAAATAAATTTGCTAAGTTAGAGACAAAACTAGTTTATGTCCCACAGAACAATAAAACTGAAATCATTTATGTGATTATTTCTACACTTCAGAATTAATTTAAATCTCTTGTCCACGAAAAGTCACCATTTACTTCACAAAATCTGGGCCCTAATCAATGTTAAATTGTACTTCAAAAACTAATGGATTTCCTTCTAAGTCAATCATCCAGGGTAGTCTGTTAGAAAAATCCCCTAGCATGACATTGAAAGAACATGTAGTCATTTTTACTTCCAAATTTTGGATATTTTTTTCTTACAACTATATCTCAAACTTGTTAGATCCTATTTATTTTAAAGTTATCTCCTATGATTAGTGTTTATTGTCTAATTTCAGAAAATACTAGGATAGACCATAATATTAAATATAGACCTCAAGGAACAATTTACTTGGATTGAAAAACAGATAAAATCTGAGCTAATGTCTTTTTTCTTTTCTTTCTTTTTTTTTTTTTTTTTTGTTCCTTTAAAAAGACTAGATGTAAGAACAACATCATAAATCAAGATGTGAATGATCAAGAAGGTAAGTGTAGAATTCTAATCCCTTCAGAGTAGCTCACTCAGGAGAAATATGAGATGGCTGAATGAACTTGCAAGATGAGTTTAAAAAGATATCTAAAAGTCAATGACCCAGGGAACATGCAAAGAGATTGTACTGGGCATATTATAAAAACTTGATGAAGAATATTGCAAACAAACTTCACCAAACGACAAAGACTGGAGCTAAAAAGGGTGGAGAAAACTCCTCATACCTTTTTCCAGGTGCTAGGGATCAGGAAGACTGAGAAGAGTGATGAAAGGAAACACAGACTGTGTATATCATTTAAGTCTGTGGCCCTGAAGGGAAGAGGGGTATTCTTTGAGAATTTAGATTTGAGAATTGAGGTTTAAAGGTTCTCTAAAAACAAAGCTTTCAACTTCTACCCATGATCAATTATTCTAAGGGAAATGTGAAGAAGTAACCAATAATCCCATCTAGTCTGACAATAAAACAGAGAAATAGCATGTGGCAGCCAGAATGGAATGTGATGGGGAAAATTAACAGACGAGATAAACAATAATTATGACTTAGGCACTCAAAAGGAAGAGTATTGCATAGCTTCATAAATATCATTTGGGGGAATTTGTTTTTATAAATGTAAACCACTTTAAGAAAATGATAACACACCAAAGAAACTAATTGAAGAAGATCCTAGAAGATGGACATCTCTCCCATGCTTTTGGGTAGGCAGAATACACATCATCAAATTGGCCATTCTACCAAAAATAATCTACAGATTCAACATAATCCCTATTAAAATAGCAATGCCATTCTTCACAGAGCTAGAAAAATCAGCCCTAAATTTCATATGGAAAAACAAGAACCTAGAGTAGCCAAAGCAATTCTCAGCAATAAGAACTATGCAGGGGGCATCACAATTCCTGACTTTAAATTATACTATAGATCTGTAGTAATAAAAATAGTATGATGTTGGCACAAAAACAGACACATTGACCAATGAAACAGAATAGAAGATACAGAAACAAATCGACACACTTAGAGCCAATTGATTTTTGACAAATGTGCCAAAAACATACACTGAAGAAAAGATAGGCTTTTCAACAAATGATGATGAGAAAACTGGTTATCCATTTGTAGAAAACATGGAATTAAACCCCAGCCTTTCACCCTGCACACGAGTCAACTCAAGACAGATCAAAGACCTGGAAATTAGACTAGAGACTTTGATATTACTAGAGGACTGCATAGGTCCAATACTCCAACATGTAGGCACTGGTAGAAACTTCCTCAATAAGCCCCCCAAAGCTCAGGAAATTAAAAGAATCAATAAATGGATGACATTAAATTAAAAAGTTTCTGTATCGCAAAAGAAACCATTGAGAGTCTAAAGAGACCCTATAGAACGGAAGAAGATCTTTGCCAGTCACTCCTCTGATAGAGGACTAATATGTAGACTATGCAAAGAACTTAAAAGATTTAACACTAAAAAAAAAAAAAAAAAAGAATGGGCAAACTAAATAGACACTTCATGTGTATAAAGTGGCACTTCATGCCAACAAATATATAAAAAAAGTTTAACAACATTAGCAATCAGGAAGATGCAAATCAAAATTACACTGAAATTCCATTTAACCCCAGCCAGAATGGCAAGCATCAAGAATTCAAACAATAAATGCTGGTGAGTATGTGGGAAAATAAGAACTCTTCTACACTGTTGGTGGGATTGTGAATTAGGGCAGCCACTATGGAAATCAGTGTGGAGACTCCTCAGAAAAATGGGAATGGATCTACCATATGATCCAGCTATACTACTTCTGGGTATCTTTCCAAAGAGACTGAAATCAGAATACTATAG
This sequence comes from Graphiurus murinus, assembly GCA_004027655.1. NCBI lineage: Eukaryota > Metazoa > Chordata > Mammalia > Rodentia > Gliridae > Graphiurus > Graphiurus murinus. The sequence goes on from PVLC010009390.1 coordinate 13,548, forward strand.
TAATACATACATATCCATGTTTATATCCTTTTGTGAGCACAACTCACAAAAGTCAAATTATAGAGCCCACCTAGGTGTCCATCAACAGATGAATGAATTACAAAATTATTGGAATAGGCACACACAATGGAATTCTACTCAGCAATGAAAAAGAACAAAATTATGTCATCTTCAGGAAAACGAACGGACCTGGAGAACATTATGTTAAGTGAGATGAGCCAGTCACAGAAAGTGAGGGTCTTATGTGGCAGCTGGGAGTAATTAGGATAGAAGAATTTTAGATAACGGAAGAGAGACCCCAGTGGAAGGGGTTTAGGGGAGTTTGGAAGTGGGGGAGAGAATTAATGAAGAAAACACTTCCATTGACATTACGTTCATATGTGAAACTCTCGATGCCAATCTTAATATCATGTATGAGGAAGGGGAGGCAGGCAGGGGAATCTCACCAAGTGCTGTGTGCAAGTATGTCGTCCCTGTCACTCTAAGCTGTATTACGATGTGCTATGACAATGTGCCAATAAAACTGGCAGCCCAAATAATGATAGCCCAATTTCTTTTCTCCTCTAATCTAAATGGCACTTCTTATTCTGGAAGTGTGCACATAAAAAATGACTGGTAATTCCCATGATACGTATGTCCAATTGATCAAAAACATCACATTATATAACACCGATAAAGGTTCATTTTGCCTATCTTGGTGTTCCAAAATCTAAAAAATGTATCAATAATCAACATAGATTTAGTTATGAGGTTGGAGAAAAACAGTTAACATCAGAGTGAAAGGTAGAATCAATGCTTATCAATACCATCTTGCACATGGGTGAGATGGTGTGTGTGTGTGTGTGTGTGTGTGTGTGTGTGTGTGTGTGTTGATATAAGAAGTCTGCCCTTAGCATTTCTTTTAAATATACGTAATGCATTTTGCTACTGTGATGAATAATTCATCAATCACTGGTGCGTGCATGCATATTTCATGTGGAAGGTCACCCTCTATATTCAGAACCCCCTATTCTAACCCCACGGTGAATCTAAATTCAATTTATAGATATATCACCAAATGCCCTTTTCCCCTGATGTGACAATTCACAGTTTTAATCATTATTATAGCTTCAGGTACTTCCAATTAGCCTTAGAGCAAGATTTTGTAGTTTAAATTTAATTCGGGGGTCATTTATATTTCATGGTCAGGCTGTTCACTTACAGAAACTGAAATCTGGTTTTCGTGGCAGGTGAGCAAGGCAGATAACCCCTGCCACTTCGGTGTCTGTTCAACAGAACATTGCTAGCGATTCTCATCGACTCAACATTCAATGGGTTAACTTTGTAAAGTAAAAAGAGGCAAATCATATGTTGGCATTGTAGAGCTAACTACACTCATAAGTCAGACTTTGATGTAACACGTATTGAGGAGATTCAGTGATAGAAACAAAGAAAAAACAGCAGAAGGATGAAGGAATGAAATCATGTTTCTACTTTCTTGGATAACAGCACATGCCCTTAGGCCATGAAAAAATATATATGAAATCCTTTTGATGGAGAGTAACATGAGTCTGCAATCACTAGCTAGAGATAAATGTCATCGACATTGCTCAAAAAAAAAAAAACAAAAAAAAAAAAACTAGAGCCTGGGTCCCTCATTTGAAATGTGCTCATTATTTGCACATTATTGTATAATTTGCAAATTATTTTTAGTGGAGCCATAATCTAAACAATCTAAAAGTGTAGCTATTCTGCAAAACACCAGTGGGTTCGCTCCACTAAGCTAGCCTGTTCTTGACACCTGTATAAAACATGACCAGACCTTTGATATTAAATAAACACAAAAGTCATATCCACCTCTGCAAGGAGTCATACTACTAGGGAAAATAGCTTAAAGATTATAATTAAATTACATTATTAAGATAACACTTTATTTTCAATTTTACCTTAGGAACAGATAAATATTCTAAATCACAAGAACAAAAATATAATCCCATATTCAAACATAATCTAGTAAAAATTTGTTCTTAGTTAACTTATCACCTCTTTTGGAATATCAGATATTTTTAATTCTGTATGTTAATTTGTTTCAGGATATAGCTTCATGAAAGTAAAATTATAATTTTGATTTGATGATATTGATAAAGACTTGTTGAGATTCTTAGTAAGTTACTCTTTTAAAAATCCTTTGCAAGGCTATGACAGAAGGATCATCACAGGTTCAAGTCCAGCCTCAGCATTTTAGCAATTTTGTTTCAAAAGAAAACATAAAAAAAGGGCTGGTTGTATAGCCCCAGTACCAAAAAACAACACAAAGCAAAAAAACCTTTGCAAGCTGCCTAATGAACCAAATAGGCATGAGGTTTATTTAACATATGCAAACCGCATAAACATAAAATCAAGTACATTATTGTTAATCACCATTTATTTTAAAGTCATAGAAAGCCAGCACTAGTTGGGCTGGAAAAATACTTGATTGTGTTCATGTATCCTTGTGACACACAATCTCACTTTTAAGGATAACTTTGATTATGATAGCAAGCCCACAAATGAATTAGATAACTAAACCACATTTACTTATATGCTATTCAGGATAATGTTAGTTCATCATCCAAAACAGAACCTACTCTTCTTCTGAAAGCTGTGCTCTGTTTTAATAAATTAGCGATTCATTAAGTTCCACTTATCAGACTTGGATCTGATGTATGGACGAGGACTCGAGTGTGTGTTGCTTCTGTTCCCTTTGGGCTCCAGCAAAGGCCTCAGAACAATGTTTCTTAGAACCAGTCACACAATGAACCGTAGGCCTCGAAACACAAGATGATTCAACAAAACACAGGACAGATCACCGTGGTCACTAAGGACTCTCTTGGGTATTATTCTTTTTATATTATCACGTTCATTTCAAACATAGTTTTACTATTTCTTAGAGTCCCTATCAGTTAGTTAAATTCCCAGAGAGAAAACACAGAATGCTCCCATCAGGAATGTCTGTGTTCCTACCTTTTCTTACATGTAAACATACTGAAAATGTCAAGTACACTTTAATGCTATTATAATTGGCTTGATTTTTTGATTCCACTGGTTGTATCGAAAGACCAAATCAGTCTTTATTTTCTTACACATGAAAATTCCCTTCATGTATTACATTCGTAAACCAGCCTGCCTTTAAATTAATGAGAATTAGTTTTTAAACGGCAAAAGAGTAAATCTTATGTAGAATATACAAAATCGAACGTACCTCTAACCTATAAACACCTACTTAAATCAATGTTGATGTTATGGGTGTAAAATAAGGATCTGTTTAACAATTGTAGTTTATGCTTATATTTTTGCTGTACTAGTCCCTCCCGTCTAATGAGATTTCCCTCAAATAATTTGGTATTCTCATATCTGCACAGTTTACTCAGGAACACAACCTCCCGGGTTCTGCAGGTGGTCCAGGATTCTGGTGGGGGCTCGGCCCTGGATAAGAAGAAGAGGGTGTTCACCGTGGACCTGGATGGGGAAAACAGCAGCAGACGCTGGAGGTCAACACCCAAATCACACTAACTCAATCAGCTCTGCTAATAAAATCTAACTGGGGAAAAAGCCTCTCTAAGGGCAATAAAATTCAAGAATATTTATCGTGTAGAGTCTCTAATTAACTTATAAAACCATCAATTTAAAAAAAAAAAGGAGGGCTAGACCAAACATTGATCAAATAGTTCCATTTTGAGTCAAAAACAAAGGCCAATTTATTTTCATCTGTTTACCAAAGAGAGCCAAAGAAAAGCCCCCCCCCCCCCAAATGAGGAGAATCAAAGAGCCTCTATTTCAATCTAGTTGACGTGAGTAAATAAATACTAACGTTCTGAGCTCATCAAAGGCAGCGTTTGGGAGCAGCAGGGTGAGGATTTTATTTGTGTGTTGCAGACGCAACGCCGCAAGGAAACGACACGGGTGGGTCACAGGCTGAGAAGAAAGCATGTGACACTCAGTACCTGCTCTACCAGTACCAAGACAGAGATTCAGAAGGAATACACGAGCCACCTGACCTGTCGATTGTCCAATATAAAAGATCGAACCAAGTGCTTTCTGTTGGACCAACTAGACCTGCTCTAAAAGCAGTCAAGGGGAGTATTACAGTGAAACCCAGGAACGCCTGTCGGTTTCTCAGCTGAACACGCCACCGCTGGCAAAGGGTATCCACTAGAAGACACTGCCACTCAATAGCAGGACCCTGCTTCTGCTGGGTAGCCACGGCTTGTTTCACAGGTTGAGGGGCACCCGGACCAAGCGCATCTGTCCTTCCTGCGGCTGAGAGAGACCCACTGAGTTGTGTCTGATGGACTTTTATGGCAGCGATTACCTTCTCTTTGGTTGTAAACCACAGAATGCATGAGAGCTGCCACAAAATACTGTCCTGAAGCCTACGCAAATGACCAGCCGGGCAGTGCTCCACTGGGTCCCTCCAGGTGGATGGATGGTGGTGGACTCCCTGTCCTGCGATGCTCCTGGCCTTGCACACCTCAGCTCCGTGTGGGTCAGTGCTACAACTTGCCAGAAGGGAAACTCACACTCTGCCTGAAGCTTTCTTCTCGGAAGAACTGCAACTAACGTTAGCTATTGACAACTCAAGTTAAGTCTTCTAAAAGGTAACTATCTGTATACACAATGGAATCGTACTCAGTCATAAAGAAGAACAAAATGGTGTCGTTTGCAGGAAAATGGATGGAACTGGAGAACATTAGGCTAAGTGAGATTAGTCAGTCACAAAAAGTGAAAGGTCGGATGTTTTCCCTCATCTGTGGAAGCTAGGGAGAAATTGGGCCACAGGAGGGACTCCAGACAGAGGAGGAGAAACTTTGGTGGAGTGAAGGAGGGGACCTTCTGAGGAAGATGGGAGGGGGAGGAAGACTTGAAGAGGGAAACACCTCCATGGACACAATGCACAGACACAAACTCATCAAAGTCGATCACTGTGCTGAGCAGGGAAGGTGGGGAGGGGGAGGGAGGGGGGGGAACTGGGGGAGGCTCACCCTGTGCTGTGCGTGTGTGGCTCTGTCACCCTGAACCACATCATGATGTAGGATTGCAATGCACCAATAAAAATAAATAAATAAATAAATAAATGGTAACTATCTCCTCAGACTTTGAATAAAAAATTAAAATCAGAAAGTACAATGGCGAAAGAGCCAGAATAAGTCAACTCATGATCACAAATGTCACCCAGAGAAAAAAGAAATGATGCTTTTTTAAGTTCAGACAATAAAACCCATTTCTCCTTGCACCAGGGTTATTTCTAGTGCGTGGGGGAGATAGCTGCTCTTCGTGAATATTAGAGATGAACCGAGTCAACTAGAGAGAAAGGCAGAAGCCAGTCGCTGAGTGCAGGGGTTCAAGAAGGACAACGGACTGCTTTCCTATCTAAGATGGCCTTAATTACTCAAGACAGTAATTTTATTTTTCCTTATTAGTGTACCTCAATTTCAACATTAACATGAGCCACTTGTCATTTCCTAACTTCATGGAGAACCCAGCCCTACAACCAAGCGTGCATGCATATTCTGCATCTTCTGCATCAAAATTCACAATGTGTATACATCTGCAGCTCACACAAAATAGGACTTCCTTCAAGAACAAAAATCCCTCAATATCCATCCTCAACCAGACAACCCTTAGACGAGTGCTTTGAACACAAGCAGGTACTCAGTATGTTGTTATGTCAATCAAACTTGACAAAACATGGTAAGTCAGTTTACTTAAAAATAAATAAAAAGCCAGGCACGGTGGCAAACGCTTGTAATCCCAGTACTTGGGAGGCGGAGACAGGAGAATCACAGGTTGGAAGACAGCATCAACAATAGTGAGACTCTCATCAACCTAGTAAGACCCTGTTTCCAAATAAGAAATAAAATCGAGCTGGGGGTGTAGCTCCAAGGTAGAATGCCTCTGGGTTCAATCCTCAGAACCACACACACAAATAAATAAATAAATAAATAAATAAATAAATAATAAAATAAAATATGAAAAGCTGTAGCACTATTTTTTAAGCATGCAGTATTGCCACTGTTTTGTAAGTACTAACCCTGGAAAGAGGAAACACGGTACAGTTCTATACAAGAGCATTTCAAAATTGTTAGGGACTGGAAACGTCTCCTTGTCTTCCCACAAGTATTTGAGGCATTAAGAAGATGCTTTAGAGCCGGGCGTGGTGGCGCACGCTTGTAATCCCAGCATTCGGGAGGCTGAGACCGGAGGATCCGGGTTCGCGGCCAGCCTCAGCTACCTAGTGAGGCACTATGCAACTTAGTGAGACCCGGTTTCAAAATAAAGAATAAAAAATAGGGCTGGGGGGTAGAGCTCGGAGGTAGAATGCCTCTGAGTTCAATCCCCAGTACCGAAAAAAAAGAAAAAAAAAAAGAAGATGCTTTAATAGCAGGGGAGTTCAGAGACAGAAGTGAGGAAAACATTTAATTCTTCATAGGTGGGAAGATCCATGTAAAAATTCACACGGCTAGCAGATAACATTTGTGACTATGTGACAGTCATTTTCTGTGATTAAGCAAGGATATTAATTTTATCTTCTTCCTTTACTGTCTCATAGCTGCTTAGTTTAGATTATTCCAGGTTTATAAAATCACTCTCTGAAGCAAAGGCCATTTACCAAGGCTATCTTCCTGCAATAACTGCAGAGATATGGTAGTTTATTTTGCATTGGTCACACAAATTTGTCCAACATCTGTTTTAGAATTTTTGCTTAAACAGCATTAAGTTTCAAATCAAGTATGCATGGGATTGGCAAAGATTCTCTTGGAAGTTTTGTCTGGCAGACAGTAAAAATGGCTTTATTGTTTAAAAATTATTGGGGGATAAGCAAATATACTATGTATACCTGTGGACAAAAATGAAGCAAAATGTGTGAAATAATTTAAACTATACATTTCTTCATCCATCAAACATTAATTGAGTATCTTTTATATGTGAATAGAACTTTTCTAAGTATCATGGACAGTTGAAGGTATAGTTTTCATCCTTAAAAGGACTATAGTCTAATAGAAGCATAACTTATGTGCATGTAAAGCTTTGAAACCATTAAGAAATAATTGTATATTACATTAGAAATATAAATACATGTTGAGGGAATTCATCAGGATGTTTTCTGTGGGCCAGATTTCATTAGAGAATGTCCCTAGCATTGTAAGATTTAATGCATTTCCTTTGTTGGAGAGAACTTAATTGCTCCTTCTATTGGTTTAGGTTGGCATGAATGAAGGTCCGCAGAAATGCATGGACAATTCTTACAAGAAGAATCTCTTAAAGGTTTCCTATCACGCATACAGGAGCAGACATGCTGAAGGCAAGTGGTAAGTTTGGAAGGGGCAGAAGGCAAATTGAAAGTCAATGTGTTAGCACCAAGATGTCCTCCGCCTGAATAATCACTTACATTTGGTAAGACTTTTGATGAAGTAGGTGCTGTGTTTAGCACTTTACATATTGTAGCACCCTTTCTACAGCTGATGAGTTAGACCTCTTTTCCCCATTTAATAGCTGAAGTAATTAAGCCATCCAAAAGGTCAACGATTGGACCCAATGGCACAGATTGGAACCCTGAGCTTCTGAATCCAAATGCCGCTCTCTCTATAAACAGTTTTTGATGGGGGGCATCAGGAGGTCATACAGGTCCACCTGGGCTGCAGAGATGTTTTCTAAGGGGTATATAAGCATAGACGGCTTTAAACAAATCTACTTCGATTACCCATTCTTCTGCTTATCTGCTCTCTCCTAAAATGTATTAGGCTGGAAATCTACCTGCGATGGAGCTACCACTTCTCATAACTACTCCTCTCTTACTTTCTAAAAGAATAGTGTACCTCATGCCGACCTTGCTCTCAGCAGAAGGCGCTGTCTCAGTGTGCAGACACCTGCAGGGAGATTCACAATGCTGGCGTCAGTGTGAGAAGGTGCATTTCTACCATACTAGAAGATGAGACCCCTACCGCTTAGGCTTAGGAGACTTAGAACCTTATAACCTGGTATTCGCATGTTCTCATTCTCTCTCTCTCCTCTCTCTCTCTCTCTCTCTCTCTCTCTCTCTCTCTCTCTCTCTCTCTCTCTCTCTCTCTCTCGCACACACACACACACACACACACACACACACGAGCTAGCTTACTATCTGGATGAGGTTGCCAAGGCACTATAGACAGAAAGCTCTAAATCCCCAATCCTCCTGAACTACCCTGACAACATGCAGCCAAATCCATTTGTGTTAGGGTTTTGTTTTGGTTTGTTTTTTATTGGTTTTTTGTTTGTTTGTTTGTTTTTGCAGTACTAGGGATGGAACCCAGGGACATTCTATCTCCAAGTTCCACCCCCAGCCCTATTTTTAATTCTTTATTTGGAAACAGGGTCTCACTAAGTTGTGGAGGACCTCACTAAGTAGCTGAGGCTGGCCAAGAACCTGTGATCCTCCTGGCTCAGCCTCCCAAGTACTGGGATGACAAGCATGCACTACCACATCCAGCCTAAGGTTTTGTCTTTTAACTTAAGAAAACTCACAAGGACATTTTAATCCAATAATCTATTCCTTCACCTATCTTAGAACACCTTTTTCTTGTATGTTTTGAAAACTTATTTGTCTGATGTTCCATCCACCCAGTCATTTCTCTGTTGGCTGTAAGTTTTGTGCTTTAATGTTGGCCAGTTGTGGTTTTTCTGTCTCTGTCTCCCTCTCTCTTTTGACATGTGCAGTCTGTGGGTGACTGGCCAGTCTCATTGATCCACTTCCAACAACAGATAGTTCTTGAGCACTTTGTGCATATCAGCAACTCTTCTGAGATCTGAAATACAACTGTAGTCAAAGGAAAAATCCTTCTGCTCTACATAATTTTCTTCTAATAAAAAACAGAGACAACCAAGAATATAAAATTTTAAAAAAAGTATGCAGTGTATTTGATGGTGATAAGACCAGTTGAGAGAAAATAAAGATATGAAGGATTTCAAAAATCTTGTGGCTTACAATAATCGAAGCAATGGATTAAACATATAAAATGTGCAAAAATCCTTGATATATTTTAAAATACCCTATTATCAGAAGTTTCAGGACAATAACTTAGGACAAAAGTGAATGATTATCATTTATCTTGCATTTTCCATATAAACGATTTCAAGGAAACCAACTAAATTATGCTTTTTTTCCCCCTTTGGTAGTGCTAGGGATCAATCCCAGGGTTTCACACATGCTAGGCAAACATTCAAAATCTCTGGCCTCAAAAATAATATTTATTTATAGAAAAAAATCTAACATAAATGTGAAAGGAATGATCTAATTAGAAAATCACTATTTTGCAGCAAAGAATGAAAGCATCCATCTGGGAAATGATCACACCATTAAAATAATTAGATGAAAGATGAGAATGTTTTAATGGCTGGTCCAAGCTAAAATCACCTGATAAAAACATAATTGATGTAAAGTCGTTACCCACCTCCTGATGTAGCTGAATAAGAAGTGCACAGAATTATCTATGAAACATTTTTACCAAAGAATCAAACCTTGAATGCACTCATGCCTCTGGCTATACTATGCAATTTTCAGAAACTATGGGAGATAGATAAACACGCAGGATAGTATAAGCATATGCTGTGCTAAATCAGTAAGGTGAGCCCCTATTAAACAAGTTATTTTGGAGACAAATGGGAAACTTTCAATATTTTCCGGCTAATGTATGTTTCTGAGAAATTACCAAGCTTGTTAGATGTCATAATGTCATAATTTGTTATAGTTATCTTTTTAAAGGAAAGTATCCATTGTCCAGTTAAAAAGGCCTCATCTATCTTTGCATTCTTATTTTTTCTCAATTCCAACTTATTTAATTGAGATATTTGAAAGCAAATAGGTGGCACAATTTAAATATTTTAAAAGAATTGTATGTGGATCTTTAGAAGAGAAGGCACTCATCTGTTGTTGTTTTTCCAATAGTGTATTTCTGAGTTGTTGGTGGGGAGTAGAATTTCAACACGAGTATTTCCTTCACACTGTTATCATTTTTAAGAAAGATTCTTGAGCTCTGCAGGAGGGTGGGATGGACTTGAGGGATAGCATGGAGCTCAGTGGTAGAGGAAGTTTCCAGAAGGCTCCCCCTACCCTTTATCTCCTGGGAGGCCTATCTTTGGGCAGCACCCTCCCCTTTAGTGAGGACTGAATTGAGTGACTAATTGTTAATCACTAGCATGTGGCAGAAGTGATGTAACTTCACTTCTGAGATGCATTATAAATGAGCCTGGCTTCCAGTGCTCCTCTTTCTCAGATTCCTTGCTCCTGGAGAAAGCCTGCTGCAGGGACATGGGGCAGCCTTTGAAAGAGGCCTGGGGGGCCAGGCTGGAGGTGGACCTCTGTGGTCCACCACAAGTCATTGAGGAAGTCAACAGATCTTCACGAAGTCGAACCCTGACCACAGTTTGCTTCTTTATGGGAAGGCAGACCTGAGTCAGAACTGCCCAGCATATCACTCAGGGATTCCCGAGATAAGCACTGCCCGTTGTTCACCTGTTAAGCAAGGGGAACTTTGTTATGCAGCTATAGGTAGCTAATACAATGAGGACAAAGAAGGGCAGTTACGCACCTCCAGGGAAAAATGCCTTAGGCACAGAGGTTTTGCTGCCTCCCTCTCTGGGCGCCATGTCACTGGCCTACCACGCACACACATCCTCGTGGCTCTTGCTCTGTTAACCTTCAGCTTCCCCTATACTTCTCTTGCCTCATCCCTTTCTCCTCTCGTCTTAACTTATTTGCCCAAGCCATGCATCCACTAGTTTTTGTTTAGCCTTTTAATGTTATTGATACTTACAAATGGATCATGGAAGCTCTTTCCACTGTTAGGAAAAAAAGTAGCATTCATTATTATGATGATTGGAAATTTCCTGCTCTTCTGGACAGACAATCCAAGTACCTGACATCAGGATAATACATCTATGATAAGTATTTTACTCCCTGTGCTAGATCAGGCAAGGTATTTTCTCTTTGGAGATGAAAGAGGATTTTACTTCCTTGGGGTTTATGGGAAAATAGGGCAGGAGAGATAGTTAATAGGCTGATACTGTGGGTATTTTATAGCTCAAGGTTGAAGGTAGTAGATGAGGATTGCTCAGTCTTAACAAAGAAGTTAATTAAGAAAAATATAAAATGACTTGCTCTGTAGTTCAACACTACAGAATCTATACACTTGGCTTCACATTGGCCTGTTTGTTTAAAAGTAATTTCACTGAATATAGATAACAATAATGTGCTACATTTCAAAACATCTGGAAAAAAAGGTTTTGAAAGTTTTCTTCATAGAGACATGATAAATATTTGAAGGGATAGATATATTTAGACTGACTTAAACAGTACATGGTGTAAACACGTATTGAAACATCACATGGTACCCTATTAATAAGTACAATTTTGTTTTGATTAAATTAAAAATTATTTTATCTCATTGAGATGAATTTTATCTCCTAAATATTTTGATATTTAGTTGCTAATATGTTTGTATATGTTTCATGCACTATAAATGCATAAAATTGAATTTTAATTTATACCGAAAGTAACAAACTACAATAATATCCCAGTGTGACAGCACCAGCAAAGCCTTGTTGTTTCACAGCTTTTAGCTACAATTTTTTTTATCACAGAATTAGAATTGGTAAGGAAAAGTGAGCCAGATGGAGGAGAGGGAGAAGAGAGAGTGGCTGGTCTCATCACCACGGGGTGTGACAAGAGGAAGGCCACTCTTCTAAGCAAAGGTCCCTTACTTCTTTAATCCTTTTCAAAACCCTGTGAGGTCGATACCGCTGTTCCCCACTTTAACATGAGGGGGGAGGGGGCACTAGGAAGCTGAATAACTATTCACCACCCTGACAGAGTTATTAGTGGCCCCGGAGCTCTTGTTCTTCAATTACACCATAGTTAATGCCTCTACTTAACACTGTGTTTGGTTTGCCTGACATCACTCCTGACACGCTGGGAACCAAGAGCAATGAATCTCTCTCAGCCAGGAATCTAATGAAGAAAATCTATCAAGGCTTTTTTTTTTTAATGCCTTTCTATGCAAGCTGCACATGCCCATAATCCAGTATGTGGGGGGCTGAGACAGGAGGATCACAAGTTGAAGACCAGCCTCAGCAACTTAGCAAGATTCTCAGCAGCTAGTGAGACCCTGTTGCAAATAAAATAAAAATGGCTAGGGGGTATAGCTTGGAGGTAGAATGCTCTGGGTTCAATCCCCGGGGGGGGGGGGGGGGAGAACAAGAAAGAGAGAAATGCAGAAACACATACACACATGTACTAATCAGTAATATTTGCATATTTGATTTATTTTTAAGAGGTGTTGCTAAGAAAATAGGCACTGAATCATAAATCTTTGTATGTCATTATAAGCAGGGTTAGAAATTATGAATACTAATTAATAAGGGAGAGAGACTTATTTTTTCTTAATTAACATCTTGATTTATCTCTAAGAATGAGTTATCTATATTTGCTATCTAAGCAGTAATTACCTCGAGTTTTTGTTAATCAGGTAAAGATATTGATAATGATCATGACCATTAATATGTTTTGGTTTAGACTTCGAAGCATCATTATTAAAAATGTATTTGTTGTCGATGTATATTTATGTTTTGCAACAATTCATTCATACTCCATTGTGATTTATATAAAATCTAAGTTTTTAATATTAAAAGAAAAAGAAAAGAAAAATAGTATTCATTATCTATATCCCATTTTATTTGTAAACTTTGATTTCTTTTTCTTTCAATTTGAATATTTGTGTGTGGTCCCTACAAAGAAGACAACAATGTTAGAACACTCGTTTATTGTTTGAATGTAATATCATGTTATTCTGAAAAATTCTATAATTCTCCTTCCTGAGAAATCACAATAATTTACACTTAGCAAAATATTAATGCATTGCTTTGGGCCAGTGTTGCTTCTTATTTCCGTTACTATGGTAACTTCAGAGGCCATTAATAAGGAGAGAGTATTTCGTATCTCTGCATAGAAAGACTGCCATTTCTACTAAATGATGAGAAGAAACATAAAATATTAACATAGTGGCAACTAAACTCAAAGTGACATTACAGAATGGAAGTGACTTGAGGAACTTCTCAATGACAGGCTGGAATCAATACTCCTAATCAAACAGGGTCTGTTCATTTCTTTTTTTTTTTTTTTTGCGGTACTGGGGGTTGAACTCCGGGGCATTCTACCTCCGAGCTATACCCCCAGCCCTATTTTTTTTTTATTCCTTATTTTGAAACCGGGTCTCACTAAGTTGCGGAGTGCCTCACTTAGGTAGCTGAGGCTGGCCGCGAACCCGGATCCTCTGGTCTCAGCCTCCCGAATGCTGGGATTACAAGCGTGCGCCACCACGCCCGGCTTGTTCATTTCTTATTTGCAAAGTAAGAAGAAATTCTTTTCATTAGTGTAATCCTCCTGTAGTATTTGGTATGCATTAACCTGGAAGATTTCTATCTTTTTTAAGGGAGTACAGGGTGGAGCCCAAGGGCATTTTATACCACTGAGCTACATCCCCAGTCATTTTTATTTTATTTTTTTTTATTTTGAGCCAGGGTATTGCTAAGTTGCCCAAGTTGTCCTCGAACTTGCAATTCTCCTGTCTCAGTCTCCCAAGAACTGGGATTACAGGCATGTGCCACCATGCCCAGCTTGGATGATTTCTATCTTGTTTTGATAGAGATGCCTGACCACTTCAGATTCTACAAATGGAGTCTACATTCTTGAGCTTCAGAGGTACAAACAGAAGAAGCAAAGAGGTTTGTCTTTCAGCCAGGCGTGGTGGCTCAAGCTTGTAATCCCAGTACGTGGGAGGCTGAGACAGGAGGATCCTAGGTTCAGGGTCACCACAACTACTTAGTGAGGCCCTCTGCAATTGAGTGAGACCTTGTTTCAAAATAAAGAATAAAAAATAGGGCTGGGGGTGTAGCTCGGAGGTAGAATGTCCCTGGGTTCAATTCCCAGTACCACACACAGTACCACACAACCAGTACCAACACACACACACACACACACACACATACACACAAGAGGTTCTTCTTTCGATGAAAATAAATATTTGTTTAAAAAATTTTTAAGTAGCCGGGTGTGGTGGCGCATGCTCGTAATCCCAGTACTTGGGAGGCTGAGATCAGAGGATCCGGGTTCGCGGCCAGCCTCAGCTACTTAGTGAAGCCTGCCGCAACTTAGTGAGACCCTGTTTCAAAAATAAAGAATAAAAAAATAGGGCTAGGGGTGTAGCTCAGAGGTAGAATGCCCTTGGGTCCAATCCCCGGTACCACAAAAAAAAAAAAAAAAAAAAAAAGTTTTAAGTAACTATTTGAGTATAATGTGAATTTTACATTTGTTTATGCACAGTTTTATCCATGAGAAACATGATCTAAATGCAAAGAATGGTTCCCAGCTGACTGGCCAAGCCTGTGTTGAACGTGCAAAAGAACAAACACACACATATTCATATAAACATCTCCAGCTCCCCGAGTTCCCAGTGTGTGCTACGAATTACAGCTATATCCATCTTCACACATGATTTTGCCACTTTCTATTCATTTCAAATAGCTTTTCTTCTACCACTCATAACCAACAAACCATAATACTTCTGATGGACACTTCCACGAGCTACCTTCAGTGTCAATGACCAAGATTTTTACTCTTCTGCCCCAACTCCATTTTTATAGCAGTTTTGTAAATAGTGTAGTGATTATTTTTAATACTTTTATTGGTACAGTGCACTTATATATCAAAGTGATGCAAATAGACGTGTGGGGGTTTTAAGAATGTATATACCAGAACTAAATGTATACAGAACTAAATTATATTTTGCTTGCAGGGAGAGCAAGAAGAAATGAGGCATTAAAAACTTTTCTTCAAAGAACCTTTTCTAGTAATGCCATGTTCCAAACAAGAAAAAAAGTTGATTGTTCCTGACAAAAATGTTGATTTCCATTGTGAAGGTAGAAACTGATCTCACAAAACCATCAGTACCTTCCTTCGGTATTTTCTAGTGACTAGAAGTTCCTAGAAAATTGATAACTTCAACTGATTGATAGCAAAAAAGGGATCAAGACACTTATCTTGTGTTAAAATATGTTTTGCCGATCTTGGCCCCAAATTATTGTTAGTTCTTGCAAAAATATGGTGTTTAAATTATTTGAAGGAAATTTGCTCTTCATAAATCTGTAACACTTGAGTAGTTAGAGCCATTTCCGTGATATAGGGTCACTGGATAAGTGGAGTGAAACGTGTGCGTGTCTAGGTACTTACATCTGGTACCAGGGAGCTAAGGATCAGAGTGGCAGAGAAATCCTGTTAGTGACACTGATGACAAATTGGAGGCCTCTCAGGGGGTCAGACCCCAAGATAAGATGATAGTGGCTGAATGAGGGGGGATAACATTTATTAGGAGGTAGCTGTCACAGGACTTAGACTTTAATGCAGCAGGAAAAAGCATGGGAGTAAGATACTTCCCAGGCAAGATTTGCATCAGCTCATGTCGGAATGCTGAGCGGATGCTCAGACCGTTCACAATGGCCAAATCATGGAGACAGCCTGGGTGCCCATCAGCCAGCAGATGAATGGATCGCAAAATTGTGGGATATACACACTACAGAATTTTACTCACCATAAAGAAGACCAAAGTTATGTTATTTTCAGGAAGATGGATGGAATTAGAGAAAATTCTGCCGAGCAAGATTAGTCAGTCACAAAAAGTGAAGGGTCATAGGTTTTTCCCTTATATGTGGAAGCAAGGGAGAAATTAGGATAGAAGAAGGACTCTGCATAAAGAGTGAGAAGCCCAGTTGAGCAAGTGGGGAGGGAGACTTGTGAAGGAAACACTAAAGTTGATGCCATGTGAGATACAACATTATCAACGCCAATCTCATCGTCATGTGTGGGGGAGGGGAGGGAGTGGGGAGGAATCTGGGGAAGCTCATTAAGTGCTACGTGCACATACGTCCCTATCCCTCTGAACTTCATTCTAGTGTATGATTACAATGAGCCAATAAAGGTATACTTTTTAAATAATAAAGGAGAAACACATATGAATGAGTAGGAATATGGCTAGCTGTTAGGAGATGGTCCCCAGTTTCCGTCAGAAGCTCAGTCAAGTTTCAGTTCCTTGTAATCTCTACGTTTCCATTTCTCCTGAATCAGGTGCTCTCAACCTGAACATAAGTTTCTATTTCCCCTGAACCACGCGCCCAGAGCCATTGTGTCCGTTACTAGGTCATGCTCGAAGGGAAACCCCCTCCCCTCCAGCACCTTCCAATCCCGAGCTGACATGGGCAGAAACAGCTAGAACAATCCACCCTGATGGTATATAAGCTCTCCCACCCAGGCGAATAAAGCTCTTCTTTTCTTGTTTGCATTTCACACGCCTTTTTCCTCCGGTGTCGGGTTCAGACCTGGATCATGGGGGGAAAACCTTACACTAGCAACTTTAGACAAGCCTATTTTGAGGGTCTTTGCTATATCTAGTTTGTGGTATCTCAGGGGAAAAAAGATGTAGATATGGAGACCGATAGAAAAGTAGAAATCTAGGCTGATAAAGGATTTCGATTCATATAGAGAAAAGTAGAATATAACATGTTAAGTGTGATGAATTACAAATTTAGAAAAAGAATAAAGAGTGATTGTTTTAGTCTGCTTTTCCATCACTGTGACTAAAATACGTAATAGGCACAGCAGGGAGGAGAGAAAGTTTATTTGACTCAGTATTAGAGGAACAGTCCACAGTTAAACAACTCCAAGGCAGACATCACCATGGTACAATGAGGTGGAAGAAAACTGAGCTTAATTCAATGGTGTCGAGAAAGCAGTTGGAAGCAACCTGGAACAGATACAGTCAGTAAGGCCCCATCTCCAGCATTCCCCGCCTGCCTAAATTGTTACCCAGTAAATCCATTCAAATTATTAGTTCTTCAGCGGGTTTATCCACTGATGAGATCAGAGTGCTGCTTCCATTATTTCACCTGTGAACATTTTTGCATTGCCAATGTGTGGGCTTTTCCAGGGGGACACAACATGCTGTACTTAACGTATTCAAACCATAACAGCAACGTGGCTAATGCCTCAGGAACATCAGCAAGCAATCAGCAAGGTCGAATGAAGAAAGTGGAGCTTATGAAGGCTGAAGAGGATCAAAGAGGAGGCAGATAAGACCCAAAGCCTATCAAATATGAAGGGGATCTACATGCGCATTGTTTAATGCCATACATTTTCTGTCAAAAGAATACATAAGTACAAAAGAATAGATGAGAGCCGGGCGTGGTGGCACACGCTTGTAATCCCAGCATTTGGGAGGCTGAGACCGGAGGATCCGGGTTCGTGGCCAACCTCAGCTACCTAGTGAGGCACTCCGCAACTTTGTGAGACCCTGTTTCAAAATAAAGAATAAAAAATAGGGCTGGGGGTATAGCTCGGAGGTAGAATGCCCCTGAGTTCAACCCCCAGTACCACACACACACACAAAAAAATACATAAGTATAAAAGAATAGATGATAGACAGGGTATGAATGACAAAGTGATTTCCCAGTGGAGATAGAGGGAAGAGAGACTGCAAACACAAATGGAGAACTTAACCCTACAACATTAGGAAATAATATTTTTCTGTGATATTGGGAAAGGGTGAGAGTCAGCCCGAAAGCCGTAGAGTGTGTGGATGAAAGAAGACTCCCTTGATTGCCCTCACTCCTCAGGAAGAGAGAAGAGCTGCTTATCTGCTAAAGGCCACTGCACCTAAGTAGGTTTCAGAGCTTGGAAAGGAAAAAGGAATCGAATTCTGTGGAGACAGTTATTGAAAGTGACGAGTTATTAACAGCATGTTTGCCCTGAAGTTGAAATGAATCTGGCGTGCACAGTCTAATCATATCTCCAGGAATACTTGGGCCTTCAGATTTTTCTCTGATAAACAACTATTTTACACTTATGCTTTATTGTAGAAAAAGCAATGTGATTTCTATGTTATAGAATTGTCCTCCCTGGGCGTGGTGGCACACTCTTGTAATCCCAGTACTTGGGAGGCTGAGACAAGAGGATCGCAGGTTTGCAGCCAGCCTCAGCCACGCAGTGAGGCCCTCCGCAGAATTGTCCTACGTATAAATTATTCTGATTTGCTGTTGCTATCTCAAATTAGACCAAAAAAAAAAAAAAAAAAAAAAAAAAGCTGGTTGATTCTCAGATCATACAAAGGTTAAATCACAAGGTTAGTCAGTTTCTCGTTACTGTGAGCAAAGTATCTAATGAGAACAACTTAAAGAAGGAAAGGTTCATTTTGGCTCAGGGTCTCAGGTTTCGTTCCATGGTTGACTGGCTCATGGCTTTGGGTCTGAGATGAGCTGGAACATCATGGTGGTGCATCATGGCAGAAGAGTGTCTGAAGAAAGCTGCTCAGAACATGTTGACTAGGGAGACGTGCAGAAACAAGGCACCCCCCACCACCAATGACTTTCTTCTTCCAACCAGGCCCTACCTGCCTACATTTTCTACTTAGTAGTCCATTTACATTATTAATCCATCAATTGGATTAATCCACCAATAAAGTTAGAGCAAAGCTCTCACAATCCAATAATTTCCTCTTCTGCACACTGCTGCATTGACTAACATATGAGGGGAACATCCCAGATCTAAACTGTAGCCATCAGATTTTCGCATTAGGAAAGGAAAATATTTGCAAAGAAATTTCCAACTCCATATGTTTGACATAGAATAGTATCCATAACTGCAAAAACATACTTATACAATGTAGAGAATGGAAAATGTTAAAATGTTAAGCATAGTCTCTATGGGTACAATCACATTTGTTTCTTTTGATCACCGGAGTACCTCAATTGCCTAGAAAAATAGCTAGCATAGAGTTGACACTCGGTAGTTGGAAGGTTTAATTTATGATAATGACTGAGCCCTCAGAATACATTTGACATTCTGTGAAATCCATCATCAAAGAAAGGGACAATATAATTCTTCAGAATACATATGTCACGTCTCCCACCCAGAATTGTGACATTTTGACCATAGAGTGGAGTTGCATTTTTCCATTTTACTTAACCAGGAAAATTTGTCTTGTGTCTAGTCTTTTGATAGGTAAAGGATATAATTTTGATCATGAATCTAAGGAAAAGAGAAAGCAATGGGAAAATCTGGCAAAATCATTACTGAATCAGAAGTCTTGGCTTGGACCCAAACTCACCCCTACTTATTTTTTAAGTGTGAGCAATTAAGTGACTACCTGTATAACCACCACTGGAGTCTTGTAAGAAAAAGGCCTGACCGTGTGTGAAATGGATTAAATGGGGTGTTGTGTGTGAAAGTTTCTGGCACCTCAAGTACATTTAATAAAAGTTAATTGATGACCTGCTTGGGAATTTCCTCCTTAGTTTTTTTCATATAATATATTATATGTAATATAATAATATATAATTTATTTTTATGAGTCAAATCTTTTTGAAATACAGCAGCACATAAATAAGTCATCAGATGCTTACATAAATAAAGCAATTACATTTTTCAAATCCAATTTCACATCAATCATCTTTTCTGACTAAAATATTTAGGTGTTAATGTTACAATTTTAAACCTACAGGGAAATCCAGATTATGAACTATCTAGCATCTTGCATTCTGGTATCTTTGGAGTTTGGTGTATGAATCTAATTTTACACTATGTAATTGCTGTAAAAGTTGATCAAATGGGACAAAAATCATCATGCCAATTCCAATGCTGATAGGTAAATGGATAAATGACTCTCGCTGTCCCTAATACCTACATAACTCATTCCTGATTTCATAAGTGTATTAAATATTATGTGAGGATGTTATGCTTTTATGAACTCTTGAACCCAATAAGTTAATAAGACTGGAATTCCAATGAGGTAGAAACCTGCTCATTTAAATATGTCTACAAACACTTTTCCAATAAAGCCTCCCTCTAGGGTACCTGTGGTGCATGGTGCTACTTACCCTTAAAAAATATGTCTAGCCTTTTATTAGGCTAAATTATGGTCTTGTGGTAGAATATAGTCTTAAGGAATGAAAATAGGAACCACCTTATCATATAATATACATAAATATCCCCCCAAATTCATAGTTTTTAAATCCTCAAATTCGAAAGACAAGTTTATGATTTTTAAATTGTCACAACCTCTAAACCTTCAAGGCTTCCTCAATATGATGAACTAACCTAAGTGTGTAGATGGATAAAATAAATACAATGCTAAAAATAAATCATGCATTCTACCACATTGGGCTACTAAATTAATAGAACAGTATTCTCATGTTTTTTCTTTTCAAATATTTCAGAGTTTGTGAAGAGGTAGGTGAAGTGCCAATATAGCAAAATCGAGTGTGAAGTATGTGTGTGTGTGTGTGTGTGTGTGTGTGTGTGTGT
Organism: Graphiurus murinus; assembly: GCA_004027655.1. Lineage (NCBI taxonomy): Eukaryota > Metazoa > Chordata > Mammalia > Rodentia > Gliridae > Graphiurus > Graphiurus murinus. The sequence goes on from PVLC010009390.1 coordinate 33,946, forward strand.
GTGTGAGAGAGAGAGAGAGAGAGAGAGAGAGTGTGTTACTGTGGATTAAGCCCAGGGTTATGTTACCATTTGGTCAAAATAAATAAAGTACGACTATATAATGCTTGAGCAACTTTGTCTTCTTTGGCTTTAATACTTTTTAGTACTCTTTAGTACTCTTTTAGTAGTCTTTAGCACTTTAGTAGTCTTGCTCCACCAACTCCTACCAAATATTTCCAGAAGTCGTGCGTAGATGTCTCTAATGTGAGCTACTACACGCCCCATTTTTTTCATTCTTTATTTTGAACCAGTGTCTCACTAAGTTACAGAGGGCCTCACTAAGTAGCTGAGGCTAACCATGAACCTGCGATCCTCCTGTCTCAGCCTCCCAAGTACTGGGATTACACCGTGCACCACCACGCCCAGCTTAGTTTAATTGTTTTTTAAACATTTATCATGCTTTTCTTTTACTACTTGCTTATGATATAGAATTCAGACATGAATCCATGGGGATGAGACCAGGGTGACCCAAATAAAAGAGACTGTGCCATTTCCAGAACTGTCCTTCTCGACAACACTGGCTCATTCCTTACCCCCAAATACCTGCGGCTCCTCGGTTCTCTCTTCCCTTTTCCGGAGCATGTGGCAGACCTTCATACCAACGGAGCACAGTTGAGTCACCCCACCAGTCCTTCCGATCTTCCCAGACGTGCCGAGATCTCACAAGGAACAAAGCTCAGGTGCAACTAGAAAATGAGTTCCATGATCATCAAGACGTTTTTATAATAATGTTCATAATCAAATTATTTTCATACACGTACTGAATTTAATTTCATATAGATTTTGATGATATGTGTCCTGACATATACTGGACACATTTAAATCTAAGTAATACACATTTATGTAGATATCAAATGGGAGAGTAAATGTCTAGATATTGGCAGCTGTGGGTAATAAAGGGATTCTGTGTTATAGCCCTGCAAGTCCAGTACATAGATTCCTTTACCCCAGTTTAGGATGATTTTCATACCTCTAGGTTCTCTGACCACGAGAGAACCTCATACTAACATCAGCACTGTCATTAGAGTTGAGGGATATTGTTATAAACATCAAGATTATACACAAATACTTTTCTTAGGCATTATTGCATTCAACAAAACAAATTATGAATTTGGCATTTCTTCTGTCCATTAGTGAGTCAATTTCCTCATAGTCATTACAACCTAAAGATAGTGAGACTTGACAATAATCTCAAAATATGGCAATAGGAGTGAGATGGATAAAACACACACACCATGGAATAATGAAAGTTAAATTAATGTTTAAACACAGTACTCTCTGCTGCAAACTCCAAATAATGAACATAAAAAGCAAGTCAATTATTGCTATAGCAAATCTTTTGTTTAAATAAGTGAGCGTTTCTTTAGGCAAGAGCTTTTCTCATAATTAGGGCTTATTTGGAGAAGGAATTGCTTTTAACTTGAACTATCTGTTCCTTGGAACAATGACCTTTTCCCTTCTTATGATTTCTCCTGTCATAGCTATCTACCTCACCTCTCTCCTTCTCTTATCCTAGAGACATACAAGGCTTAGCATGTAGATTGATTGAAAGCTTGGAACTTGTAAGAACCCCCGAGTTAGGAAGGCAGGAGTCAGGCAGTAGATACACCCGCTTGCCACTTTCCGCTAAGATACCATAAAGACATTTAAAAATGAAGGAAATTCCAAAGAGTTATGAACATGAGAATAATTCCTGAGTAGGCATTAAGATATCCCAACCAAAACCACTTAAAGAAAAGAGCAGAACAAACAAACTAAAACAGGTACACTACATTTGGGCCAAGAGCTGAGGTGGGGGCCAGGAGAACCCTGGGCTTTGTGAATCCAAATTCTCTTTATTCTCCCCAAAATGCGGCCTTTCCAATACTTAGCAGGAGTGCTAGCCTTGGCTCCCCGCCCCCTCTCTTTTTTTCAAATTCTACATATTTCATACACTTTAGGATGGTGACACTTGGTAGGTCTTGACATTGATGATTTATATGTATATATTTTTTTAAGTTTTATTTTTTCCCATACTGGGTATTGAGCACAGGGGTGTTCTACCTCTGAACTACACCCCTACCTGTATTTTATTATTTTGAAACAGTATCTCATCAAGTTGCCAAGGCTGCTCTTAAACATGCGACTTTCCTTTCTCTGACTTCCAAGTACTGGGATTACAGGTATGAACCATCATGCTTGACTTAAAGTTATATTATGATTAACAAATAGGTAGTGATTTCTTATGGGTGAGGGCTGTGGCTATGAAGAGAATTCAATGTGGAGCCTTTTATTAAAACAATTCATGCTTTTATGCTACATTCCCAGTGAAAAATGTATATTATTTATAAAATAAACACCAAACTCTTTCTGAGTTTTGCATAATATGGTGCTCCTAAGTCTAAGTTTCTCTCTTTACTCCTCAACATTACCATTAAATGATTTTTAGAAAAAAAAAACCATAAAATTTAAGCCTCATCTATCAATAACTGAAAAGTAGATAGTAAAGGAGAGCTAAATAAATTAGGTTGTGTTCATTTAAAGATCCTTTCTTTTGCTTCTTCTTATTTTAGCAGTTGAAAAATCACAGCTAGAAGAAAAAAGTTTCTTCTGTGTGTGTGTGTGTCTATGGACAAGTTTTATCTAGACTTTAATCTTATATATAATGTACAGTAAAACTAGGATGCATTCCCTACCAACCCTGGTTTGTCAGAGTTGTGCCTGTCAGGAGAGAATGATGGGATATAGTCAACAGCTCGGTTTTGAGTGCTGTGAACTTTGACAATTACATAAAGTTCCTATTTTATTTTTTCACAAGCGCTTTCATCTGTCTCTAAATGGAGAATCACCAAAAGTGGGTGCTATGGTTGTATCCCACACAAATATCAAGTGTTGTCATTCTTCAAATGATTGCCATGAGGCCATAATAAACTCCAAAATACAGATAGGAGCCCACGAGTCATAAGCAGTTCAACCATCATTTGCAAGGGGGAAATCAAACCCATCCACGAAATGCTAGCAATCAAAATGCATCAACTGCCCTTTAAAAGTTTAACTGTATACCCCTTTC
>PVLC010009390.1:37133-54375 GCA_004027655.1 Graphiurus murinus
TACTGGGGATTGAACTCAGGGGCATTCTACCTCCGAGCTACACCCCCAGCCCTATTTTTTATTCTTTATTTTGAAACCGAGTCTCACTAAGTTGCGGAGTGCCTCACTAGGTAGCTGAGGCTGGCCGCGAACCCGGATCCTCTGGTCTCAGCCTCCCGAATGCTGGGATTACAAGCGTGCGCCACCACGCCCGGCTTACCCCTTTCTTAAAATTGCTGAACATTTTGTCTTTTCTTGCTGGCACTTTTGATTTTTGCTTACTCTAAACCTAATTTACCATTCTAGTATTTATAGAGCTCGTAAAATATAATTTTCATACTTGGATTCCAACCATACTTGTAATTGAACTATAAAAGCTGAACTTTCAGATCATAAAATAAATCAAGTTTCTGTGAAATGGAGGCCTCTAGTCAGGACTGAATCTTTGGTTTTCCCCTTGCTTCTAAAAGAGAAATGAAAAAGTCTTACTTTAGTTATTATCCCTTTACAATAAAGAAGCAGCCTCAGATACAAGAAAATAAAAGGCATTTTAAAGACTGAACTATGGATTAGCTATGCCCAGCCGTGATAGAGCTATAGGGTGGAAAAGCCACAATCGCAACCCAACCCGTGTGCCCAGACATCAACTAGAACTGGAAAAAGCCTAAGGCACGGGGTTTTGAAGAAATGTACGCATTAACTCTATTATTCATTGTTATTTCTCTTTTGTATACTTTCATGAACAGCTGGATTCACAAAAAAAGGTTGTTTAAGATCAAAACCGATGATAGAGATGTCATTCAAAGGAGCTGAGCAGCCACTTGGACAGAGCCCCAGGGTGGTGTCACACTGACGCAATTACCTCCTAGTTCTAGTCAGCATGAAAGTATAAAGCCAGTCTCAATATTTCAGCCAGTGGTGACTAGTCTGTCTGTCAGGGACTGGATCTGACCAGCCAGATGAAAAAGAAAAGAGCATTGTCCAGGGAAAGGAATGTCATGACTACCCGACAGCCATTTGCAGGAGGCCCTGGTAGGAAGCCGACCTACCTAGATGATGTTGTACGGTGGATGTACACTCAGAGGAGGAGGAATTAGCCGGCTGACCCGGTGGCTGCCGTCATCCAGGTCTTCCTCTGATACTTTCCTTTTCATTGTGATTTTATGACTGCTGTATGGAATTGACAACAATTCCATAATTTATCAGTGGGACCCCCCCCCTGGAGAGAGCTGGATAAATATTCTATGATTCTATTGCATGTAAGTCTTGCTCATACTACTTCGAGCATATAGTATTTCCTTCTCTGGGAAGCAATTGTTTTTTGGGTTTTTGTTGTTGTTGTTGTTGTTGTTAAATCTGCCATTTGCCTTAGTATACTTTGTGATGCTATAACCAAATGCCTGACTCTGGGTAATGTATAAAGAAGAAATTTATTGGATTCATGACTTTGGGCGCTAGAAAGTTCAAAGAGCATAGCATCACTATCTGGCTATGTCAGAACATGGTAGAAAAGTAGCAAGGAAAACATCTGCCTCCAGGAGGAAGAGGCGTGGGAGCAAGCAAAGAAGCAAACGCTCACAGAGGAGCCAGGTTTACTCCTTTGTAACAACTCTGTCTCTCAAAAACTCATCTATTCCTACTAAACTGACCCCTCTTTACAAGTCAGCATTATTCTGCTCCAGAGTGGAACTTCCACCATACCCTCCCTCTTGAAGGATCAGAGTGTTCAACACTGCCATGTTTAGGACCAAGCTTTCAGGACATGAGCCTTAAGTAGACAAACCATACCTATCCCATGGCACCATTATCCCTTTAGTGTTTACAAGCTCTGTATTTGCAATTGCATGAATAGTGAGGTTGTCCATTAAAAAAAAATGGAATTGGGATGTTTATTATAGGAGAAATACCTTCTTTTCTCATTAGGGAAAGACATGGATCTCTTTCTGTCTTAATATGATTCTTCCATCTTTATAGGAGATCTTGTTGTGTCTAGTCAACTTCCTGAATTTTACCTCCTTCATTGAGAATACTGTACAGTTTTATCTTCAGCTTTCTCCTGTGAAACTAATTTTCTCTGATCCATGTGATTTATTGTTATGACTTCAATTATAGCTTTCCACTCATGACAACCAAATCATTTTCTCTACCTTGCCTCCTAAACTTCAAATCTATATGTTTGGCTGACTGTTTGACTTTCTACTAAACCTTGTAAAATAATCTTACCCAGAAAAAAAGTCTAGAATTCACCTTTTCCTCCCATGCCCAATTAATACCTACATCACATTGATACAAATATGGACACATGTTTAACCCATGGTATTTTTCAACTCTCATTCCTACTTATTTAATTCCAGATCCGTCACTTCTCATCCAGACTGTTTCTACTGTATCACAAGTGATCTTCCAATACATGAGAAAAAATAAGAGACACAAGAGCTAAGAAAAAAGAAGCAATATATTTTAAAGTGCAATTGGAGACAATAGAGAGTATGACCTCACCATCTAAAACTGTTCAAAGTGCCCAGAAATCTAATTTGGCCATTATTTTGTTCCCTGAAGCTTTTCACTGATATCAGGGAATAAAGACAAATTCTGAGTTAGACCACCCATTATTCTTTCATTCAGAGTGACTTCCATTTACACATTTGAATAATAATTTAAGGCTTTTATATCATTGCTCACTCTGGGTCAGTGTGAAAAGATTAAATGATTGAATGATTTCCACTAATAGCTTTTTTGAGGCTTCCTGATTGGCCATGTAAGGTTCTAAGCCTTCCTGACTTCTGTCTCATACTTTCTTCATTTTTTTTTTTTTTTCCTTTTGGGCCTCATTAAAACTTGTGTATCTCTCACAGTATTTTTGCTGTACATTTCAAGGTCAAGAATTAGTTTTCATAACCTGAAGTGTGTAATCCACTTGTCCACAGGATTCAATTCATTCTGTTACATACTCTGCTCCAAATCCGTAGTCTGAAGATATAGTGATTTCCATCTCAAAATTCTCTATTTAGAAATGTCTTTGTACCATGGTAACTTTATATACCCCCATATCATTGATATAAAATACGTAATAAAAATTCAAGAATGTGGTCTTTAGAGAAAGATGATAGAAACACAAAAGAATGAACCAGGTGTTTTAATTATCCAAGAAGTTATCTTCTCTGAGCTCGAACTTCTTTATAGGATTGGCCTCTTCGAAACATTCTATGAGATAATTCTATAGTATAAGACAGAGTTTCATCCCTCTTCCACCCTTTGTGAAGATGGTGTCACAACCCTGGAGTTGTTCTGTAGCACAAATAAAACTTTTCTTAGACAACTCCTTTGTTCAGGAGAAGTATATCTGTCTTCATAATGTCCACAAGGCCAGTCTTCACATTCTTGATCATTCCTCCTTTGCAGTTGGGTCTTTCTTGTATTTGTATTCTGATTTCACTGTTCCTGTGATGAAACTGCTTAGAGTGAAAAAACAAAACCATCCCTTAAAGTAACTGAGATAGATAGGCTGAATTTTATTTCAATTTCGGTGCAAGAGCATTTGTCATCCAAGGAAACACAGCTATTAAAGCACTATAAAACTTGCATATGTGTATGTGTGTATAAACAGAGATATAAATAAGCCATTATGACTTCTGTTTAAAACTGCTTAAAGAATTTAACCTATCAAGCTTTGAAATAGGCCCTGGAGCACATGTTAAATGTGTCATGAAGAAAAATTCTGAGGCCTACTTGGTACTTCTAGTTGCTATTTGATTTGCTTGGTAGAGGACAAAAATAGTGCTTATGTTTGAAAAGTCCATCGAATTACACATGACACATAGAACAAAAACCTAAACCTCTGAGATAGAACCCTGAAGGAAATATCTGTCAATGATAATATAGCTTTATCTCATTTTATAAGTCATTACCGAATCTACCTGAATGATTCTGTTGAGATCTTAAAAATAGGTATGATTCACATTTTTATTCCAGTGAGACTGCTTTTTTTCTGGGCATCATTACCAACCTGCCAGGGTTTAGCAGTGCCATAATGCTTCTTATTTTTGAAACATACAATAATTATTAGCTTGAGAAGCCTAAATATACGAAACACTCTTCTTCTGAGAATATTCTTTGACAATTTCATCATGAACAGCAAAATTTTAAACACCGGCAGACTCTGGTTCCAAATTCTCAACCTAGTCATTTCTCTTATTACTCTAAAAACTTCTATAAACAGCATTCAATTATACAAGTAAGGGAACTCACATTTTCTGGGCAATTCTTTGTGCCAGGAACTTTGCAAACATCTCGTTTCATCCTCATAGTCACTGTTGAAAGGTGGGGGCTTCATTTTGCTTTGTTTAGAAAGTAGAATCCAGAGGATTCAGTCCTTGCTATATCAGTAGGAGACAAAGTAGCCCAGAGACCATCCTTGGTCAGCTTTGGACCAAAGCCTGTATGATTCCTGTTTTCTGCAAGGAAGTACTCACAAAAAGAGGTACTGAGAAGGCAAGCAAAGTTTTTTTCCTTAGGAGTCCCTGAGGAAGACAAACCTGGATTGGCTGGGTCTTATTAGAGTAATCTAGATAAGGAAGCTGTCTCTGGAGCAAGTGGGGTTTAACTCCTGTTCCTGGTGTACGTGTTCTACACGTGCGTAAGCTGACAGTGAATTAAATCCGCAGTGGTGGGGGATGGACCAACCCTCATGTCAGTGATCTTCCCACGATGTCATTAAGCCCTTCACAACTTTCTATTTCTGTCCTCTGCTCTGTGGCTATTTTAAACCACAACACAATCTCGGTCTTTTCTACTTCAAAGCAGAGGGAAAATATGTGACAGGACTCCAACATCTTTCTGATCCTGCACTCTTCGTGGACAGCTGTCGCTTCCTCTCTGCTTTGACAATGTGCAGCTTGCCCTTGACCTCTACATTCTGTTGCCCTGCACCTGGAACCTCCTCTGGGGCTACCCTCTTCACTTTCTAGCCTGTGGCCTTGGTCACCATTTCCTACAGTGGCATTTAACCCTCATTTTTCTCAAACTGAAACCACAAAAGATGCACCTTTCTCCAGCCAGGACTCCAATTCACCCTTCTTTCTGCAACTATATGTTATGAAGGAGACATTGACACCCCTTTTCCCATTTGATTCTTCCAGTAGAGTCTCCAAGCTCTTGATATCTAGCTGATGGCCGTGCTTCTCTATTGAGATTGTTCTTGTTGAGGTCACAGACAAGCTCACTATTGTTCAATACAAAGGCTATGTTTCCAGAGGCCCAGCACCCACACTCTAGGCTACTGAGGTAGGGCAGACGACCTGGGAACAGGAAGGCGTAAAGAAGGATGTCTGTATTGCCTTCTATGAGATGGCGGGGAAGGGAGGAAGGAGGTGAGAGACCATGGCTGCGGGCATCAGCAGATCAGGGCCCACCAGCCCACAAGATAAAAATTCAAATTAAGTATTGAAATTGGGCAAAAGACATTGGTTCTCCAAAACCCAGTTCTGACCAATCATAAAGGAGCAGATGGGGAACCTCAGTCAGTCTGCCTCATAAGAGCTTCCGTGCTTATTTTTTTCAGAGACCCCCCTATTCCCTGCCCCACCCTATGTATGGGGGAAGCTGTTTTTGTCTTCTATCTTTCCCTGACTTAAAGTCAACTTTCATGTTTCTCTACCCTTCATTAGTCCTTGGAGTTCATTCATCAAAATCCACTGGGCAAGGACCCTATAAGAGGAGACACCCGTGTTTCACCATGAATGATACTGCCACGCCCTCCGCCCTGGTTTCCCTGTTTCTGAACACTCTGGTGGCTCCCTCTGACGTCCCCTGCTTCACTGCATTTACAGAGCAAGCTTCCTCTGCCTCCAGCTAGGTGCAAGACACCAGGAGAAATGGTCATGAAGAGGGAACCTTTTAGAACACCTTCCTTAGCAGGCTTAGGGATATGTAGAGAGAAGTGCAGAAATTATAGACATCAATGGCTCAAGAAACTAATGAAAAAAAAAATAGATTCAGCTTCTGAGATGCCCACTTTCTGTTCTACAACAACAAGAGTATCTTTAGCACAAATGAACTCATCGACGGCTGGTAACTCAGGGAGATGATATCAGTGTAACAGGAAGTGGAGTTGTCTGATAAGCAAGTTTTCTAAGCCAGGACGACTGAAATAGCAGGAGAATAATAACCTTTGTTAGGAAAGGAAAAGCTCTCAGCTTGGCTATTGCACTGGTTAGAATGCTTTGGGCTATAGTTTAAGAAAATTAAACATGAACTCCAAACTGGGGCTGGACTTCCTCTGGGGAGCCTGCGGGTGCCCTGGCCATCAGTACCTCAGGGGTCCAGTCATCTCCAGGCCCGCATGGCTATGTGGCCATTTCTGTACCTATTTGATGTCCCGAAACAGCATCCCTGAGCTGTTATTTCATGACATACCGATTATTGTTTTTATTGCTGCTTTGATTAGAGTTGCATGGGTTTAATGAAGACATTCTCCAAGCCCGGTTTTGTCTATAAATCCTGTTTTTGTTTGTTTGTTTGTTTGTTTGTTTTTTAGCACATGATCTTGCAGAACACGAAGATTTTCAGGAATGTACACTTTGTGGACATCTCAAGTGCGTCTCTTAAAATTTGATGGGAATTAAACATGGAGTATCTTGTACTTTGTTATCAAGCATATATTGGATTCTATGCCTGTGTTTTTAAAAAATGAGAAAGTATTACAATTTTTTTTCTCAATATAATGCTTCTTCAAACAACACCAAGCTCATATTTTTATTACCTGTCTCCTGAGACTGAAAAATTAACAGAATGCTATTTTTTAGCTTTGTGAGTTACATGGTATGACTCTGATGAACCTCGTTTTATCTTTGCTTTTTTCCACATTAAAAGATAGCAAAAATAGATTCACTGATTTTAATCAAGAATGTGGAAAGGAATTCACATTTGGATGAATTCCAAGTCAAAGAAGTTTTAATAATTTTTTTCAAAAGGGTAGACATGAGGGTTAAAAGTAGGACATTGGAACTGATGTATGAATTTAATTTTAGCTAAACTTTTTTCTGGCATAATTTCTATGAACATAAAATCAGCATTCAGTGTCTAGACACAAGACAGTATTGCTGGTTGCTGATTTCTTATTGTTGAAGAAGCCCTTCCCATAAATGATTGCCAGAATACGTATTCTCCTTCTTCCCTCCCTCTCCTTCTTTCTCTTTCTTTCTTTCATTCTTTTCTTCTTTTGTTCTCACTGTCTTTCTCTCTCTCCCTCTTTCTCCTTTCCTTTTCCTCTCTTTCTCTCTCTCTCTCCCCCTCCCCCCCCTCTCTCCCTCCCTTCCTTCTCCTTTCTCCTCTCTCCTCTCTTCTCTCTCCTCTGCCTATTATCATATCTTGAAGCTTACTCTACCTTGTAAATTGCATTTAGACTCCAGATGCTATGTATCCAGATACACTCACTAACTCCTAGATCCTTGCCTACCAATGAATTGTAATGATGCATATAGTTGTAACAGAGAAGGAAAATACTTTTTCTGAGATTGTGTTCTCAAATTGTATGCTTAGAAACTCATGCCCTGCAATTTGAGAACAAGAACATCTCTTTTGCTTTGTCACACTTGCCTCTTAAAAGAAAAAGTCGATGGGGTTTTTGTATTAATGGTGCCTGTTACATAAAGAAGCTAATCATATTGTGATAAAGAAGCTACCATTGCCTGCATGAAAAGAATTCAAGGAAATAACTACATAAAGAAGACCAGAGTAGCAGTTAAAGCAGACTCCATAACCCCTGCAAGAAAGCAGGGGTCTAAGATGGTAAATTCATGTGGTCACAAAGAGTTAGGTACAGTCCAAACAAGCAAAATAACTAGAAGCTTTGAGTTAGATATGTTCCCTCCGACAATTCTGTTGATTCCTGTAAAATTATATGCCTGTGTTGATGTAGTAAGGATATCATTTGCAATCGTTTTAAAATGAGGTAAAAGTAGTATCTTTGGGCCAGTGTGGTTTTAAATGTTTTTTTTTTTCCCCTACATCGATATAGTATATCCTTAGGTATGCTCTTGATGATAGTGCTCTTACTTTCTTAATTAAAGCTAGAGATGCATCACTATGAAAGAAAAAAGAAAGAAAGGAAAGCACTATATACTTGGGAACCACAGGACAGAACTTCAATACTGGCCCAAATAAGCTAACTTGTTTTTTCACTCACACAAAACTCTTACAAATGAGACTGTAACTTGAGCCCAGAGTTTGGGAGATGCAGTGCCAACCTGTAATCAAACAGGATTTAAATGAGTTTTATCTTTCATACACTGTTGGCACCACTTTCCGCTCCTGTGTCCCACTGTGAGGCTTTATTTTATGGGTCTGTTTAGTTATTTCCTTTTCCCTCCACTATTTCCTAAAGAATTCAAACCATGGTATTGAAGTTTTAATAGCATATTGACACAAAACTTGCATTTCTGCCCTGTGCGTGCTTCGTAACCTAAATTATTCAGGATTTTGTCAACTATAGGCCTTTAGCCACAGTATCTTCATTGGTTCATTGGACAGTAATTGCCTCTATCACTGACAGAATTACACGTACCTTAAGGAGGAAAAGCAATAGCCGGGGCATGGTGGTATATGCCTATAATCCTGAGGCTTGCCGTTAGGTAGCTAGCTAGGAGTATGCAGGGCAGAGAAAAGGACAGAGAGAAGACTCCCCCCCCCCCAAAATACAGGAATTGTCCTGCCCCGCTGTGATCAGAGACTTCCAGCCTATTCCTTTGCAGCTTTAGATTTCCCACACGACACAATCATGTGCAGTCGCACTAAGCCAGTGGCAAGAAACCCAAATCACAATGCATAAAAAGGGGTGGAATTGCTAAGCCATATAAGAAGAGGCCGTGCAGCAGACTAGAGGCCCTGTTTTGGCCCTCTCCCTCTCTCCTTTACCCTGCTTGATGATCCTCTTGTGGAAACTACCCAGTAAAGCCTTTTTTGTGCCTACCCTATCTGCATCCTCCAAATGAAATCCTTTTTTCTTTCAGGGAGACAAGAACCGAGGGAAACATGGCCCTACAACATAAATGGTGTCGAAACTCGAATATGTACAAGGTAATATGCCGCTATCGCCATGTGACTGGCTCTGCCCTTGTTGTCCTCCGTGCTTTTTGGACTCTGGGATGCTAGTTCTCTCTGCCGTTGGACTGGCTCTTCCCAAGTTACCATGTGGGCCAAGCTGCCAGTGTCTGGCCTGTGCCCCTGACCCTGGTCCTCTGCCATTTTTAAACTCCCTGCGTTTGACTGGCCTCCTGATTCTCCCCGTCACTTTTTTTCTTTTTTCCTTCCTTCCTTCCTTCCTTCCTTCCTTCCTTCCTTCCTTCCTTCCTTCCTTCCTTCCTTCCTTCCTTCCTTCCTTCCTTCCTTCCTTCCTCCTTTCTTTCGCACCAGGGGGGTCGAACTCAGGGGCATTCTACCTCCAAGCCACACTCCTAGTCCCCTTTTTCTTCTTTATTTTGAAATAGGGTCTCACTAAGTTGCAGAGGGCCTCACTAAGTAGCTGAGGCTGTCTGTGAGCCTACGATCCTCCTATTTCAGCCTCCCAAGTATTGAGATTATAAGTATGTGCCACCACACTTGGCCTTCCCTGCCTCTTTTTGGATTCTGCAGACCAGGTCTCCCATGTAGGAAGCTGAGACAGGAGGATCACAGATTCAAAGCCAGCTTTAGCAATTTATCAAGTGTTTCAAAAAAAAAAAAAAAGAGCTGGTGTAGCTCAGAGGTAGAATGCTCCTGGGTTCAATCCCCAGTACCAATAAATGGATGGATGGATGGATGGATAGATAGATAGATAGATAGATAGATAGATAGATAGATAGATAGATAGATAGATAAGAACTTAAGCACTAGCCTGTCCTGGTTTTTTTTTTTGGTTTTTTTTGTTTTTTTTTTTTTTTTTTTTGCGGTACTGGGGATTGAACTCAGGGGCATTCTACCTCCGAGCTACACCCCCAGCCCTATTTTTTATTCTTTATTTTGAAACTGAGTCTCACTAAGTTGCGGAGTGCCTCACTAGGTAGCTGAGGCTGGCCGCGAACCCGGATCCTCCGGTCTCAGCCTCCCGAACGCTGGGATTACAAGCGTGCGCCACCACGCCCGGCTCCTGGTTTGTTTTTTGATAGGTAGCTCCTACCTTCAAATCTGTAAGTTATGAGGAAACTTTTTAAAGACATATTGCAAACATGAGCTTCTTCGGCCTGAGCCCAGGTAGGCAGTACAAGACAAGAGATGCTGGAAGCACTGGGAGGCTACTTCTGCCTTCTCATGCAGCACAGGGAAGGGCCAAGATTGCTAAATACACGACCTCCCAGAGGAAGAAGATCACACAGTACTGCACAGGACTTCAATTTATGACAGTTATTGGGAGGGAATGTTGCTAGATCTGATATCTTTCTCTTTCTGCTAAACTGCAATCTATAATTTAAAAGAAAAAGGGTAAATTTTCTTAAATATGAGAATGCTAAAACCAATCTGCATGTTCTGAGGGACACAGCTACAAGGAGAGAAAGATGGAAGGATATGTACAGAAGACACCGGAATTCTGTGTGCAACCAACCGCACCAAGCAGCCTTTTGACAATCACCGCTGATTTCAATACCTTCTGTTTACTTTCACACAAAAGATATACAGTGCAAACAACTATAGTAACAGAACATCAGATCTAACTCAGTAAGAAATTTCATTTGTCCAATGTCAACTGAGAGCAATTTTCCAGGCAAAAATACCTTCCAGTGTTGCTCTGTGCCTAAGGAATAATGATATCTCCACAAAATCTTATCCTTCTGAAATAAAAGTAGCTAGGTATGATTTCCTCTTTGCATAAAGTCCCAGCTTCATACATAGAGTTAGAGAGTTTAAAAGTCATTTAGGTATGCAGAACTATGCTTAATCCAATTATATGTGGGAGAATTTCCATAGAAATGTTATTTTAAAAGACATTTTCCATAACAAGGCTATTGAGCCCGCATTAACATTATAGTTTAGTATAAACAGTTAATATCAAAACAAGATATTGAAAATGCTTCCCCAAAACAAAATTTAGCAAAAATTCTATTACACCCTTCATCTTCTCACATAAACCAGTATGATTATTTTTCCTTATTCTTCCTGTCATGTAAACCTTGGCTGTCTAAATTTCCTTCTTGCCATGTAAACAGATCTGATTTCTGTCTAAATCCCAAGCTTAATTAATGGCACACACATTCTTCACAAAACCCAAACAACCGCAGCCAACCTGAATTTATTCTGCTTGTCCTTGAGATACACCACTCTGACCACCTACCTCTACTGCATTAGAGCAGAGAGGACTTTTACTGACTTTATTGGCTAGTGAGTATTGTTCTTCATACTTTCTCTAACAACTCACAATGCTTTTCAATGTGTAATGATGTGAAAACCTGCTCCCTAAAGCTTCAATTATCCAGAATAAAATCATAAGTCCACAGAATCACTAAGTATTTCTCAGACAGTATAGCCAAGCCTGGTAGTGTACTCCTGTAATCCCAGTACTTGGAAAGCTGAGACAGGAGGATGGCAGGTTCGAGGACAGTTATCAGTAACATATCAAAACTCTCAACAACATAGCAAGACCCTGTTTCAAAACAAAAAGTAAAAAGGGCTGGAGGTGTAGCTCAGAGGTAGAATGCCTCTGGGTCAATCCCCAGTACTGTTAAAAAATAAGCAGGCAGACAGGAAGGAAGGAAGGAAGGAAGGAAGGAAGGAAGGAAGGAAGGAAGGAAGGAAGGAAGGAAGGAAGGAAGGAAGGGCAGGTCAGACACATAGTTGTAATTTTGAAAGAGATTTGAGAGCCAGTTACTTAATCTATTCATATTTCAGCTCCTTCATGTATGAAGTGTGGACAGATAATAGCACCTAATTCATAAGGAATTGTGAGGATTAGGAAGAGCTAATACATGGAGAGCAGGCAGGACATTGTCTGACACTCCCAAGAACCTGATTAGTATTAGCAATGACGGTGAGGAAGACTCACAGGTGGGAAAACCAACCCTTCTAGGGATGATAGATTGGCTCATGGCCCAACTCAGACTACTGAACCATAAGCCAAACTCCCAACTTTCTTATTTAAAGTTCCAAGCTCTTTTCGCAACCTCATTTATGATCTCCAAGGAGACAGCAGAACGGGATGACTGTGGAACTACTTGACACAATATTCACACATTCTCTCAGAAGAAGGGCAGGCCAGAGAGACCTGCACAGCCCAGCTGAAATTGCACAAGCTTGATTATCTGGTTATTTCTAACATTACATCCATATTTTGTGTCCTCATGTATTATGAGAGAGAGTGCTATATGTGATATCTAATGCTTTGTATTGTTTACTGGGTGATACACAGCAAGGAAGTTGGAGGACTGGACTGGCTACTAGAAACTGACAACTTCAGACAAGAAGAGCGCTGTAGAGAATAGCAAGGTATAAGACAAAAGAATAGCAAAAAAAAAGCATGCTGCAAGGAACCTAACACAGGGGAAATGAATGCATTAAATTCTTTCATCTATACCAGTAGTCTGGGAGAACATTGCTCTCCATTCTCTTCCAGATGAGCTGCAGCATTCTGTAATTCAATAATAATGACTCAGAGTCATTAGGGAAGAAAATAAAGTCAGCTCAATCTACCCTGCACAACAAGGCAAGGAAATTGTTATGCTTTTCAAATATTCCTCAGTGTTCATATATTTCTTTTATTGTCAAGCAAAAAAAAAAGAGGGGGTGTGGTGGTTTATGAGCCTTTGGTATCTTTCTGTTTTTTGTTTTTGTTTTTGTTTTCACTCTGTCTCTGCTTAGCTGCAAATCTATATCATTGAAACTACAGATGATCACTGTCAGCCAGACTTGGTCTCCCTTCATTTTCTGACTCAATATTACCCAGCTAAAGATATCAATAATTCAGACCTCTCCACACCATCCATCTCTGGGCTTAAAATTAATCTCCTTTCACAGGTCAGGTGGATTTACTGTCTCAGTTATGCCATTATCATGCCTGATACTCAGCAATTGCTAGAAGGCATCCCTGCCCTCTGCAACTCTATTCTCGGGGGCTGGATGGTATTGCAGCCAGTAGCCATGTGTAACCCCTCAAGCAGCTGAAATGTGTAGTACACGGCTAGAGCAAAATTTTTAATTATATTACATTGTAATCAATTTAGTTTGAAAAAGCCACATATACCTAGCAGCTACCATGTTGGATAGCACAGCAGTGCTGACTCCCAGTTGACATTTCCCAAATGATTGTGTCCCTGCCTGTTCAATTATATTGTCAGTGGCATGAAACTCCTGTAACTACGTCACCTATCCATTTGGAAATCACAGAAGCCACCATCCCTGAATCACACCTAATATGGCCAGGCCAGGTTTGCAGTTAAGACATTGGGTGGGCTTTTGAAACATAAAAAAAAAAAAATCAAAATATATTATTAACCACATTTCGAAACATGGAAAAAAAAGGAAGAAACTTAACAGTTGGCAGAAATGAAGGATGAACTCAAAGTCAGAGGTATGAAGGGTTACTGAGTATGGCTGACTAGGAGAGTCAAATAGCAGAACATGATTGGAGAAACAGAGAATATAATCCATGCCCACTGGAAATGACCTCCTCTTTTCAGGGTCTGGTTCTCTTATAAAGAAGCCAGTCTATCTGATGAGGACGAGAGAGCCCAGAAAGCAGAGCTCATCAGAACCACCCGGCTGAACAAGCAGCCTCCGGTTTTCCCCGACTCTGACCGAGAAGTGAGCCCAGCTAAGCCAGGTGAAAGCATGATACATCTGACCCCCCCAAACGGCCACCCATGGAATTACGGGTGCACACTTGTCACTGGCGCTTTATGTCACTAGGTTGGAGCACTCACCATGTCAGGCAAGAGTACTGAGGTAAGTTGTTAATGTAAAAGTTGATCTGGAAGAGATTTAAACTCAAAGCCATCATTTTCGTATGCACTCATACCATCGTGGGCTTAAAAACACAAACAATCTCCCTGTAAATAACAGTCAAAAATTACAATCCTTTGAGATTAAGACATCAAGAAGCCAGCTTCAACAATAACTGGGATCATTGATGACTATCCAAAAAATGTGAAGGAAACAATAGAATAAAATAAAGTAAAATAAAATAGATGGAAGAGCCGGGCGTGGTGGCGCACGCTTGTAATCCCAGCATTCGGGAGGCTGAGACCAGAGGATCTGGGTTCGCGGCCAGCCTCAGCTACCTAGTGAGGCACTCCGCAACTTAGTGAGACTCGGTTTCAAAATAAAGAATAAAAAAAAAAATAGGGCTGGGGGTATAGCTCGGAGGTAGAATGCCCCTGAGTTCAATCCCCAGTACCGCAAAAAAAAAAAAAAAAAATAGATGGAAGAAAGGAGTAAGAAAAATAGAAGTGAGCAGAAGTTTAGGAAGTTAAAAATAATCATTAAAATGAATAAGAAAATAGAAAAAAAAACTCATGTTAAAGAGTGGAGTAGGCAAATTTGATAAGAGACTCTTAATTGTGTGATAGAAAAGATCTCAGAAAATGACATAATAACTATAAAGAGGGAGAGTAAACATTAAAAAGCAATGTGTGTTAAGGAGAGATGGAGAAAATCTGAAGTAAAATATAAGGAATAAATAGGGATTACCGGAGAAATATTATTTGGAAACTTAACAGCTGAGAATTTTTCATAAGTGAAGAAAAAACTATGTTAAAAAGATCACAAGTCCTGAGCAAAATGACAGTATACTAGCATACTATAACCTTTAAATAAAAACAAAGGTGCAAACAAAAAGAGAGAGAGAAAGTTTAAAAATTACCATAGAGAAAACAAATATGAACTCCCACAAATGATAATGGAAAATGACTTTTCATCAATAACAATAAATGCCAGACACAATTCAAAATAAGCTCCCTAGAGTTCTAAACATAGCTCAACTTTTAGACAAGAAAAAGACAGTAAGGCCATATTAAAATGTACTCTAAGATAATTTATTCCTAGACACTCATAGAAAAAACACTGACGGTCTAATTCTGCAAAAATATAATTTAAGTAAAATGAAAAAAGAGAGAGGGGTAGGGGGAGAGAGGGGGAGGGGCAGGTAAAACTGATAGCAAGCAAAGAAAGCAGTAATGTGTTGGTAAATGCAAAGTGATTCTGAGATTAATAACAATGGTTAAGTGGAAAAATAAAATAGAACTAAAATAATAAACAAAAAGTTTCTCTATATACACACTAGAATTAAACATCCACAAGTGTTACCATTTAAATCCGGAGTATCACCCAACGGCACCTTTAAGCCTTCTGGGCAGGTATGGTGGCAGGCACTTTTAATCCCAGTATCTGGGAGGCTGAGACAGGAAGACTATGGGCCCGAGGCCAGCCTCAGCATCTTAGCAAGACCCTTACCAACTTAGTGAGACCATTTAAAAATAAAAAGGGTTGAGGGTGTATAGCTCAGAGGTAGAATGCCCCTTAGTTCAATCGGCATACCAAGAAAAATAGAAAGAGGGAGGGAGGAAGGGAAGGAAGAGAGAAAGAGAGAGAGAGAGTGGGAGGGAAGGAGGGAAGAGAAAGAGAGAGAAGGAAGAGAAGAGAAAGGAAGAGAAGAGAAGAGGGGAGGGGAGGAGGAGAGGGCAGGAGAGGAGAAGAGGAGAGGGAAGGAAGGAGGGAAGGAAGGAAGAAGGAAGGAAGAAGGAAGGAAGGAAGGAAGGAAGGAAGGAAGGAAGGAAGGAAGGCAGGCCTTCTGCAGCATCTCTCCTTTGCTCTGTTCAAAAGGTACCATGTTTATCTAAGAAGAAGATGTGGATGCGGCCCAGGAGTTCTGGGTTCCTTTTGAGGAGCTGAGGAGGCGGCAGAGCTGGGCGTCTGGGTGTCTAGGAACAGGGCAACCCTGTGAAGTTCTGGCTTTGTGCTCTAAGCACACTTTTCCCACCTGAGCCCCCTGGAGAGAGGGGTTTGAGGCAGAAAGCTCTTCTCATCTCCCCGGAAGACTTTGAATAAATGTATTTTCTCACCAACTGACTCCTGAGTTTTTGTGGAGCACAAGGAATGGTCAAGGTTTTCCAAGAGGAAAGAGCTCCTGTCATTAAATAATCACTAAAAAAAAAAAAATAGAAACCACACATCACAAGGTACACCACAAACACTGTACAACTTTTACGTTTTTAGGTATCTGTTTTTAAAAATGTAATTTAAATGAGAAAATAGAAAGCAAATGCATGGAAAAAATAAAGGGAGTAGAAGAAAAAGACATTGAAGTAGAAGAAGAAAAGTAAGCAAAGAAGAAAATTTTAAAAATACAAAGTATAGTGATAAAGTAAGTCCAAACAGATCAGTAATCTCAGTAAATATGAAAGGAATAATCATGGATCAGAAAACAGAGACAAATCCCATTTTAAAAAAAAATCCAGAAATATGTTTACAAAAAACAAGCATGAAAGTTATGGCATCAAAATATGACAAAAATGGGAATAGAACAGATATAATGAAAAGCCGTTAACCAAAATGTCTCTATACAGTATTGTTAGTATCAAACAAATAGGACTGTAAGGAGGAAATTACTAAAATTACTTACCACTTCCTTCTTCTCTTTTCAGAATCCCATTGACAGAAAAGTCAGTAAGACAGAGATAAGTTTAGCATCTTTATGTTGGAGAAAATCACTTCAGTTTTGCCAAAAATACTCCCTCCCATTCCTTCTGAAGAAGTAAAAGTATAAAATAGAACGCCACTACCTCAACTCCTCTTTCCAGTCCCAGCTGGGTTTGAACACGTGAAGTGGGCCATGCGGTCCCTGAGAGGAGGGGACACGGGGCTGGGGGCGGGCAGCAAGGGGCCAGGACCGCTGAGCTGAAGCATTCGCTCCTTCCCCAATTTTTTTTTTTTAATTTTTTTATTGTAGTAATTCGTGCAATATAGCATACATCTTTGTTAAGTACGAGTTGTTGACAACATATTTGCACACAGTTCTCATTTGACCCTTTCCCCAATTCCCACCCCAATCCCCTCCCCTTCCCTCCCCCTCAGGTTCACTTCAGTGAGTGACCTTGATATGATTGCGTAATTACATCATGTGCTTTAGGGCGTCCCTCTGCCCCCTGCGTCCACTACAATTAAATCAACTTCGTTGCTTATCGAGGGTCTCTCCTTTTCATCTGGAGACCCTCCTATGCCACATCCCCTCCCTAGCATCCACATATTAGGGAGAACATATGCTTCTTAACTCTTTGTGACTGACTAATCTCACTTAACATAATGT